>OY978225.1:6015506-6318565 GCA_963854785.1 Vaccinium vitis-idaea
CTGCTGCAAGAAAAGAAAACAGGTGATAGAGAAATAGACCTGCTGCTATATCACTCTCTATCTCACTTTTCACTCGGTGGCTCTGATACCACTGTTATAAATTATATATGGAGAAGACAAGGATGTTGAACAACTTAAAAGTAATTTATTCATTGCAACATTCACGTACTTAAATAGAGATACATGAATTGTCATAGCACTAAAATAGGAACAAACTAACAGCTTATAGCACTAGAGTAGGAACAAACAGCTAGCACTAAAGTAGGAACAAACTAATAGCTATGGCAGGAAACAAGGACCTGATCTACTTAAGACTCCTATAAATCTGGTAGAACAACAACCTCCTAAAGACTAGGACAACCAAAGCTTATTCAATAAATATAAAAATAAAACTAAAAATCCCAACAGTATGTACTTCTGTTGGCATCTCAGCCAATGTATTTTACTGTTAAATACAGGCTAATACATAATTATATTTTGCTCTTAACCCGACTCATTTATCTGAGGTACGTTTGTTGTCACTAATAAATTGAATTTTTTATTAGTTTTGTGAGTAAATTACCACAGTATAAGTTGTAAACATGTTTGCGTAAGTGACGTTGTTGTGGCAACAGTGAATTTTGAATTTTAGTTTGATGGTAGTAATTTGTGGAGCGACAATTGTGCAAATGGTGCGATTTTGTCAAAAAATGGTTGATATTTATCAATAGATAATCACTTTTTAACATAATGTGAATGTTCTTCGATAGATCTCAATTATTTTATGATTTAAATTTTCTTAAAAATATATTGAAAGTATTACTATAAACTGTACTTTAAGACAAATAATTTGTGTAATATATCAGGCATTGGATAGAATTGAGGTACGACCCATTATGAGCCAATGAATTAGATTAACGGACGTACGATTTGAGTGTGGGTTGAGCGAACATTAGAACAATATTTAGTTGGGTAGACGAACTTATATAGTTGTAAATTCTTTTAAAGACTATTGCTTTATTTATTATAAAAAAAAAAAATTTGAAACTTGGATAGGGCGGTGGCCTAAGTTAATCTGCCATTGCGTCCGTCCTCGGGTTCGGATCACTCTACCAGGTCCAGAGTTATAGAATTTGGATCAGAATATTTCTCTTTGTCGTGCTTAATTTTGACCAGAATTGACACCCGTAATTTCTGCCAAATTCTTGTGAGAGAGAAGCCACGCAATTATAGTCCAGGCCTCTCATGGGAAGTGTGCGTGAGTAGCCTGAAATGGCGCTGGATCACTCCAAAATATAGGCTGGTTGACCTGTCTGTAAGGGAGGATTTAGTGAGGGGACAAAAAACAAATCCCGGCGACGGTCCGTACTCAGTAGCGTTAGATTAGTTGTAATTAGTGAGGTTTGAATTCCGTTGGGTGGAGACAATTGTTCCAACTAGGTCTTTTGGAACTGTGTTTCACTGTCCTTTATTCTTAAAATTTTCAAACACAAAAGCCAATTTTTCCTCCCAAAAAGATTGTTGAATCCGAATACTAGACCTCGGAAATTCGAAATAATGTAATTTTTGTTAAATTTGATTTTTCCATAGAAATTACAAGAAACTCATTGATATTTACTAAGGAAACAAATATGAGTTTTTGACGTAAAAACATTATTTTTAACTTTTTATTTTACCGACCTAATAATCTTTTGGGGACGAAGATAGTATTGCCTCTTTATTTGTTTCTTGTGGAAAATGATCGGGATGCAGACATATCCTGACAAAGATTATTCTGAACTGCTTGATGTCTATGGATATCGGACTCATCTACAGTTTGTGGACGAACTAGATTTGATCATTGTTTTTGTTCATTTATTGTGATTTTTGGTACGTGACGAACTTTAATTGGATTGTTGCTTGTCTAAATTTGACATTGGAAAGCTACAGACAAAGGAAATTCAAAACACAAAGGAAAAAAGCTATATACTTAAAAAGACTAATGAGTATTCTCAGGGTACTATGTGACATCGCGTATGTATGTATGTATGTATGTCCGACTAATGAATTGCCGCAACACACAATGCGTGTTACAGCTTTGGTTTTGCCCAATCCAACAAATGGACGCGCCCATGTCAGCTGTCACACCCGTAAAATTTGTGGTTACTTGATTTATTTAGATTACCACGTAAAAATGCCACGTGGTAAGATTTTGTCAAACTTTTGTGAATCTAGGATGTGGATTGCCCTCATTGGTTTTCTTGAAGATGAGTCAAAGCTTAGACCCTCAATTATTAGGGCTAATGCATACTATAATCATCTATATGTGGCACTTTTTGCTGTTAATTATGGCCGTTCAAAAGCCATAATTGTGGCTTTGCACCTAATGCACACTTTGGTTAAGACAATTTTCTTTTACTTTATCTTTTATTACTAGCTTTAGGTCAAAATTATTCAGTTAAAGTGACTTCATCATGTCAAATTGTCAAGAGACGAACCTTCTTTTATCCCCTTTTCTTTTCCTTTTTTTTTTTTTGTCCCCGACGGCAAAGGGTATTCAGGTCAGGTTACTCGGACTTCGACTAAATCTCCTCCCCACTCCGTCAAAGGCAGGTCATTCACGCCAAGACTAGACAATTCACAAAAAATTACTTTCTTGTGGCTTGACTCCATGAATCGAATCCTGATCAATTGTGTGGGGAGCAAACCAACCAATTGATTGGACTAACCCTTGGGACTTTGTTACCCCTTTTCTATTGCGATGCAGTTAATTATTGTAGATTTGTATCATCATCGATTGACAATTAGACTCTGGCAAGTCATGGTTTAGGAATTGTTAGGCTAGTATTAGGGTAAGTACAAGAACTTTCTGGATGTTTGATTTGGACTTTTTCTTTTGTTGGGCCGAGAGTGCTCCCATGGATTTAGTTACACAGTGTTATTTCATGTGACCGCTCTAATAACAGACTTAATTGAAGCCCTTCTTGACACCAATTGGTTTTAGGAGAGACAGTGAAAAACTGATCCGACAAGTGGTATCAGAGCCAAGAGGTCATGAGTTTGAGCCACGGGGGCGTCATCGTGAGGGAGGGATTGTTGGGCCCAGAGTTCCCCCATGGATTTGGTTATACAATGTCACCCTGCGACCGCTCTAAAAACAGACTTGCCGGTGCGATGTCGAATGCTATAAAAGACCTAATTTAAGCTCTTCCTAACACCAATTAGTTTTAAGAGAGATGTGGAAAAGCCGTCAGACATCTTTGATTTGATTTATTAAGATCTTTTAGATAATCCCGACAATGAGACATATAGGTTAATCAAAACCAGAACAAAGGAGTAGACATTTTCAACCTATAGCTTTAGGCTAGAATGCACTATTCTGTTGCTCCAGTTATAGTATAACTTTTTTCGATAAAACGGTATCCAACCCAATAGACCGATTAATAGGGGACATTGGACAAGTTCTAACGTGAACTAGCAGGTCCGATTAGCAACTGATTCAGTACATTAATTGATAGTACGCGGATGAGAGTCAAACTCCTGACCAAAAACTTCTTTGTCAGCCTAAGGTTGTCGGGTGATTATCATTGTGCCATCTAGTTTCGCATTTGTGGTTCTAGAAAACAACATAAAGATTTATGCTAAAATACATGATTTTGTATTGCTTTAGTTTTGCAAATGTAGTCACAGTGTCCCTAAAGTTAAATGTCTAGGGCTTTTATGCTTTTGTATGTGCAGCTCTTTTTTACTTCTGTAAATCATCCCCATTGTTTGATTCCTTGAACCATTTGTTTCAAGTCAAAGTCATTTTCTGGCTCACTAAAGGGATATTTTGCCAAAAATTAGCAAAGTTGCTCCTACTGTCCTAAAGCCATTTTTTTTTATCTTATCACTGCAGTTTGATCACTTAATTGGCTTTGGGTACCAAATTTGGTTTTAGAAATGGAAAAGTCATTGTTTGGTTTAAGAAATAGCCGACCATTGGATGTCTTTTTTTTAAGCACCAGGCCGATAATGGCGGCCAGGGACACAACTCTATTCGGAGCGCTAATCATTGGACACAACTGTATTTGGATCCATTCGATGTATGCCGGTCCAAGTGTACACAATTATATCGAAGTTGTGTTTTAAAGTTGCGGTCGTACCTTATATATGTGGGGATGAAAATGAATAAAATCAGTGTTTACTTGGGGGTTTCGTCTTTCACTCTTTGACATGCTTTTGTAACCAAACATTGGATTCCTTGTTTGGAAAGCAAAATTAAGAATGGACATACAAGTATGTATCTATTTCTGTGATTCAATGAACAAAGTGAACTACCTTTAATTTACTTTATGAGAGGTATGGGAAGTGTTTGGAGAACACGCTGATTTTGTTTCTTGTAACAAGCCTTTTGCTTTGGTTGAATGCACACTCAAATGGTGGAGTCATGCCAAATTTGGAACGCATGGTTGTATTGTCACAATCAAGTACTTTCATCCGGGGGTCTCAAAAGTTCAGCGTTTGCTATCGCATTATGGGCGGAATTTCATATCCCGACAGTGCCTATATCAAGGATATGAAATCTCATGGGGGAGGTGGGATTCTACACATCTCCTCCATCGACAGCTACGAAGCCTTATTCTAGAAAACTGTATTTTGTAGCAAATTGTCTTTTACTGTCTTTTTTGGCCTTTTTTTTTTTTTAAATCGAAAGATAATGAATTGTCACGTATAGCGTGAAAAGATCGTAAAAGACAGTTTTCTGAAACAATGCCTGAATGTGACTATTTTGCCCTGTCCGATTTTGTCCTCATGCGGTTGGCATGGGGATTTTATTTCTCTCCCCTCCATTATTTCTATATCTCAATAGAGTTTATATCCCACCCATATCGTAAGAATTCAATATTCCTCTCCAAGCAAACAAACGAGTCCTTTTAGAAATGTTATAAAAATATATACTTTCTTTCAAAAGTAAAAAAAAAAAAAAGTGTACGAATTTTAATAAACTAACACTCACAAATGATTAAAAGTAGTTTTGAAAGTAATGAATTATAACCCATTTCTAAACAGACATATTTAGTTGCAGGGAAAACCTAACTTGGGACATCATTTGTGGTTCCAGTGGATAGGGATGACAATCTCACCCGAAAAAAAGATCGGAAAAGTTTTTAGCCAATTTTTTAACTCCAGTTATGTTATGGTTTTTAATTTGAAAAAATCAGTCGGTTCAATTTTATATGGTAATCACACCGAAACCGAAACGTAACCATATCCGCACCGCAAACGTAATTAAAAAAATACCATCATATGTATAATTTTCAAACTTAGGGTCAAGGGTTTAAGTTGCACCTCTGCCTTACTTCCCCTCATCCTTTGCGCCTCTCTCAAGAGTCCAACTCTCTGAAATTTATGTTGATTATGTTGTAAACTTTGTGGCAATTTTTTCTTCGGGTGGAAGATGGATTCACTTTGTGTTAATTGCACTTCTTATTTACATTGTTCTTAATTTTTTCTGCCCCATTCGTCTAGCTTATTATCGTCTAGCTTATTAAGATTGGGTAGTTAAAAATATTGACCACTAATTTTGAAAAAAATAAAAAAAACCGATAACCGATTATTTTGATTATTGTATTAAGCTAAAAAAAAAATCGCCAATTTTGATTTTAACTATAAGTTCCGATATTGATTTTAAGCTTCATCAATATCCCAACCAAATCGAACCGTTGCCATCCCTAGACAGTGTGGCGTTCAAAAGTCAAACTTGCTAGCCCCCTGCCTATACGAGTGGCTTTGCCCTTCGGTGGGGGAAGACATCACATGGAAGATGAAGGGCAAGTGGGCTTACTTTCCACTTCTACCCATTTTCAGGATGTTACCCCAAACTTACATGGGGTCCACTTAAATGTAATCCAAAATGTCCATGTGATATTGTGATGTTACATGTGCTGTCAGTTTTCTAATTTCAATGTGGACAACAAAATCTCCATCTTCATAAATTTCGTGATTGAAGTACTTTTCAGAAGATAATAGAAACAAGGAAAGAAGGATTTGGGGGGACACGGGGTGGCTGCTGTGCAGCTGCACAGCAGCTGCTGTGCCCCATCCGAGTCGTCCGTTGCTCGGATGGACGGCCCAGATTTCATCTCAACACATTTGCATCCGAACCGTTCGTTGCTGTGCGTGCAAGATGAAATCTGAGCCGTCCATCCGAGCAACGGACGGCTCGGATGGTGCACAGCAGGTGCTGTGCGGTGGCTGCACAGCAGCGATTTGGGGTGGCTGCTGTGCAGCCACCGCACAACACCTGCTGTGCACCATCCAAGCCGTCCGTTACTCAGATGGACGGCTCAGATTTAGAAAGCCTCTTTCTCAAAATGGTGACCCATTATTCAGCACTGGACATAGTAAAAATAGACCTGCAAACGAGTCGAATGGGAGTAAGCTTTAGAAAGTTTCAAGTTCATTCGTTAGGTTTTTAAATGAACTCGAGCTCAATGAAAATTTAACGAGCCGAACTTGCCTACAGAGTCGAACTCAAACTTTCGTGATTGAAGTTATTTTTAGAGGAATATAATTGAAAGGGAAAAAGCCAATCTTTCTCAAAATGATGACCCATTATTCAATACTGCAGACAGTAAAAATACGGCTGCAAACGAGTTGAATCGGGTTGAGTTTTAGAAAGTTCAAGTTCATTCGTTAAGTTTTTAAATGAACTCGAGCTCAATGAAAATTTAACGAGCCAAACTTGCTTAGGGAGTCGAATTCAAACTTTTGTGATTGAAGTTATTTTTAGAGGAAGAAAATTGAAAAGAAAAAAACCTATCTTTCTCAAAATGGTGACCCATTCAGTGCAGAGAGTAAGACTTTTCAATCGACTTGCCTTTTCCTTAATTTACTCCCTTATGATCTCATATGCCACTTTCTTATGCTTGCAATGTACTGTAATTACATAAGGAATCCAACTATCCGTATGCACGCACGCGTACGTAATGCGTATGCACGCATCTGCACTGTTCATTTCAATAAATCACTGGTTCATATCTTAATTAGTCTTTGAGCGGTCAAAGAGCTTTTTTACCAGTGAAAGAGTAAATAAAATTTGGACCATCAGAAATACTTTTGGACGGTGTAGATATACCGTCCGTGCGTTTTGCATACGCACGTCTGCGTACGCGTAGATTTTTTTATAACAGTGACTAGTGACTAAACCCAACGATTAGCATAAATTAAATAAAGGTTTAAAATTAGAAAACAGGTATTCCTGAGTAATATATGCATAAAGTTTTAAAGAGATTTATGATGCTCCATAGAAGTTAATAAAGTCTCAGTTTGTCACATATTTTCAGATTCAGAGAGGCCCTGCTGTGCCTTAGTGCCCACAGTTCGGGTCTCGTCACAAGCTCGAAAACATGATCTGAACCATTCATTGTTTAGAGCTAGATGAAAACAATAACTCCTGTAAAACAATCAAGTTGATCGGATATCGTTAACAACAGGTATGGGTAAATAGTTAGTAGGGGTTTGACCGCGTGAGTAGTAAAGTAGGGGTTTTGAGAGAATTTCTCATGGAATGATCATATCTATTTTATAATTATGTCGCCTTAATCGAATGAAATTGAATCCGGAATGCTATAGGGCACCCTTGTAGGACAGCTGAGATGAAATCAGGACCACTAAACACACATCCGACAGTTCAGATGCCGTGCGTAGAGCACCCGGCCGCCTTAGATGGATGCCCTACAGCACCCCATTTCCCCAAACCTTCGTGCATTTAAGTGGACCACTTCAATGTGATTGGTCTGGCCTTTAAAGTTTGAGTATCATTTTGGGGTATTTGGTTGTACCTAATTTTGTACGACTAGAGAAACTCTTTAATCCAGTTGCAATACAAAATATAAAAAAATTGGTTGTGAGGGAAAATTTATTGTGGTAGACATATGGTCCTTGTTTTGGTTTCTGTTTAGATAAATCGCCCTCGAGTTTGTAAGTTCGATCTGATTTGGTTTGTTCGGTTCATTTAGTTTTATCTCTTATGGGAACTTTTCGCAAATGCAAGATTCGATTAATTCTTCGCTCGTATGATTTCCTACTTGAGTTGTTTTCGATGAAAGATTGATAGATATTGTTGCGATTGTTATCAAAAGATTAAGCACAGTAAAATGCTTGATTGCGCGTCTGTGAATGTAGTTTCATTTTATGCACATTTGTGAAGGACAATGCTACCCGTACCGAGCCAAATGCATAGATAATGTACAGGTGGTGCACGGGGACCCATTTTTGGGTCCCACACGAGTGATTCGAACCGTTCATTATTCTTAGAACAATTTTCCGAGGGCCCCCACAAAATTTCAGCTCAATCGGACGGTTAGAAGTGCTTGAACCAAAGTCCCACCATTTCAATAAATAAAAAATTGATTGAAACGGTGGGACTTTAGTTCGAGCACTTCTAACCGTCCGATTGAGCTGAATTTTTTTGGAGGCCCTCGGAAAATTGTTCTAAGAATAATGAACGGTTCGGATCACTCGTGTGAGACCCAAAAGTAGGTCTCCGTGCACCCTTTGTACATTTTCGGTGCATTTAGTTCTGTACCCTTATCTTTATCCTTTGTGAATGTACGTTCTTGAACTTTGTCACGCAATGTTTTTTTGGAAGCACCGATAAGATATTTAACCAATCAAACTTCTTAATTATGCGGTTAGCTACCCAATCTAATAAATTTTCCGTGATTGTAATTTACACTCTTATCTATCACGGGAAAAAAAATGAATCAAATCGGAACTAAAAGTCATTGTATGAATCAAATCGGAACTAAAAGTCATTGTGATTTGTGAGTGTAATTTGTCTCATCCTAATACATTCATTTTCAAACCCTAAAAAACTAGCAAGAATTCATGGGCATTGTTAAGCATCGATCCTTCCAAATCACAAAACAAGGGGAGTGGCTAACTTGTCAAGAAAAGCAAAACCTAGGGATGTTTACTTGCAGCTACAAAACAAATAGCTAGACCCTCATAGGGGTGATTTTTATAAATGAAGATTCCTTACTTTGTTGGGTTCATGACATTATTTTTCTTCTCTCACAAGGACTTTGGTTATCTAGTCAATTTACCACAATCTACGCAATATATTTGTCCATTCATCAAGCTAACTCGGCCAATAATGTTGTCACTGGTAATATTGAACACTAATTAGAGTAAGTTCACCCGTTGATGTCAAAATGACTTTGTCAAAACTATTTTTTCGATTTGCTAGAGTGTAAAAAAAAAGTCAAAATATAGCAATGTTATAGCTGTACCGGGTTGGTTTAATATCGGCAGCATCTCAAATTAGCCAAAGTTGGTGCCAAATTTGGCACCAAGGATGCATGGCTTTTAGCTTGAAAAAATATCAATGAGAGGACTTGAATTTTGTCAAAAAAATCTGTCTAATTTTGGCTGCCTAAATGACTCACAGAAGCTGTTAAAAAAAAAAAAAAATTTTTTTGACTCATAGATGGACTTGTTGTATTGACAACGAATATATCACATAACTGATGATATTGCAAAGAAGGCTAAGCATTGCTATCGCGTAGGCATAGATTTGCCAAATTATAGCTTAGTTTGGGTGATCATACTTTGTTTGGTTTCCAGTTTTGAAAATTTATCTTTTAATTTTTTTTTTTGTTTCTTCATTCGTATTTTTTCTTCTTTAATGATTTTGATCAAATTATTTATTTATTTTTAACATTTTGGATGTATATTGCATATTTCTCTTCAAAAAATAAAATTTTTTATTAATACAATAAAATATTGACTAAAGACAAAAAAAAATTACCCAACCCTATAAAAAACAATTACCTCCAAAACCTATCTCTTAAAGGTTGCATAAAAAAAAATTGGCAAGGAAAGAAAAACATTTAGTAGGGGTATAAAATAGTACGGGTATTGGATATGGGGGTGGTCCAACAACGATGTGATGTTTATGAAGGATAAATAAATTAGTACTTGGTTTAGACGATCTTGTAAGAAAGCTGATTAATTTTGGGCGGATGATGTAAAAAGCTGTCAAAAGTCTTATTTGCTTTTATGGATATCCATATTAGTTATGCATTTTTTGTAATTACATATATCTAATAATTAATAAATTATGTTACGTAAATCCAATAATTAATTAAGCTATAAGATTTAATTGTAATTAATTTTTATGTTAGTCTTTTTATTTTAAAAATTAATTATTTTAATTTATTGGATTTATATTAATTTAATTACTTATTATGCATTAATTACATTTCTATTGGATTAAAGATCTAGTGCTGTAAAACATTTTAGATTTTTTAAGTAGTTGGAAAATGTTTTTAAAAAAATCTAATTAAACAGTTTAAGGTCAAAACGTGTTTTTAGATATACAACTAGTTAAAAATCTTTATAAATGATTTTTTAGTTCTTTAGATCCTTAGCACTAGTTAATTGACTAGATTTTTTTAGATCTTTACTCTTTTTTAGATCACAGCGCTAGTGCTATAAAATGTAAAGATCTAAAAAAAAGGTGCATTTCTCAGACCAAAAGTTTTCATTTTTCGCATCGAAGTAAAGATCTCTATCAGTAATTTTATTTGGTGCAAAAGAAAATAGAAAAATTATGCACGGAAGTACCTAATTTTTTTATTCTAAGGATAATGCAAAACAATTCAACAAGCCAACAATGTAAAATACTAAAGTATATAATTTTTCAAATTTATTTTGCATCAAATTAAAGATCTCTATTAGTAGTTTAATTTGGTGCAAAAGAAAATAAAAAATTATGCACGGAAGTACTTTATTTTTTATCCGAAAGATATTGCAAAGAATCTCAACAAGCCAACAATGTAAAATACTTAAGTATATAATTTTTTAATTTTTTGTATGGAATTAAAGATCTCTATTAGTAGTTTAATTTGGTGCAATTTTTTTTTTTTTGTACACAAGTACTTTATTTTTTGATCCGAAGAATATAGCAGAGGCCTTTATTATGCAGCAATAGTAGTATTAGGGGGTTCGGGCTCCGGGGTAAGTGGGTAATTAGGACGCCCGGACTATTTTTGGACAGGGTCGACCCTGTCCAAATTTAAGAGTGGCTAGGGTGCCAAAAATAGTGTCCGGAAAAATTTATCTAGCCTCAACAAATGCTTCTCAAACCAAGGATTGTAGTGGGCCCAGGATAATTAATCCGGACCCAAGTTATCCGATCGCTTTCTCCTCATCCAAACGGGCTCTTAAATTAATAGGATTTGGGGGGTGTTTGGCCACCCTGTTTTCAACTTTTCCCATTCTAGGTATTTGGGTGCCAACACACAAAATTCATTCCCTCACAACGTGTTATCAATTTTGAATGTTACAGGCCAAAACCCAAAAAGAGGTCCAACCTTCCTTTTCCATTTCTACTTCTCAATTTTTTTTTTATTTTCCCCTCATTTATCTCTCCCATTCCTACCCCTTATTTACGTTATCCCTTTTTTTTGCCACCACACAAGACACAAACAAGACAGAGGAGGAAAGCTAGAAGGAAGACGCCTGCAATTTCATCCACACCAATTGTCCTTGCTGCTCTGTTCTTCCTCAGAAATCGCTCATATCGTTGGTATTGAAAGTGTGTGAAGGCTTGTTGAGGTTTGCGAGATGTTTCGAACAAGAAGGTTTAGGTGGGAGAGAGAATGAGAGTTTCATGGTTACACAGACATACACACAAAGAGAGAGAGAGAGAGAGAGAGAGAGAGAGAGAGAGAGAGAGAGAGAGAGAGAGAGAGAGCGCACCTGTGAAGACCGGATTAAGGAAATAGCAGAATCGATGGTGGTGGCGGTGGATCGACAATAGTAGTTGAAAGCTTCTAGGGAGAGACAAACAAAGGGTCCTTTCAGTCCAAACTACATCGTTCTAAACTAGGTCGGTACCAAAGCCACAAAACTATAAAGAAAATGGGTTTCTTCTAAAATAAATAAATAAATAATTGGACAGGATACGTTTACAAAAATATTTCCCAAAATGACTTTAAAAAATTCTTACACATTTTAAATACTACCATAATAAATAAAAAGGGGCAAATGGTAAACAACCAATCCATAACTCAATCTCATCATTATTCTCTCAAAGACTACTCCTTTTATAAAATGTATTTTGTACATTTCTCCTAGACACTCCTTCCAAATTCAGAACACATTCTCACCAAAATCCAAAAAGCCAAAATGTTAAAAATGAAAAGCTGAAAAATAGGCTCCCAACACCCCATGTTTGTTATGGGTTGTAGACGTTCTCAAAAATAAATTCTCATAGATGAACTTAGTCCTCATTTTCAAGAAATATAAATAACATGGTTGCCAATCTATCTTGTGTAAAAATTTCAAAATAAAATAGGTATTAATTACGAATGAGGTGTTTGTCAACTTATTTTTTCACTTCTCATTTTCTCTTTTCAGCTTTTGAGTGTTTGGCTATTGTCCACCAAAATAGCTTCTCGGATAATAAGCTCTCGGTTTTATGTTTGGAGAGGAGAAGCCAAAAGTATGGTGGGAAGAGTTTTTTTACTTCTCATTTTCTACTCTTCCCGTTTTGGCTAACAAAAAGACATGCATAATGTACACTGCACATATCTTTCAAACACTACTCTAATGCATTCTTCACATTTTCTTCCAAACACTCCCAGATTCAAAATATATTTTGACCATAATTTAAAAAACCAAAAATTCAAAAAATTAAAATTGAAAAACTGAAAATAAGCCACCCAAACACCCGTAAGCCTCAGGTTTTCCATTTCTTGTGGTAATAAATAGATGCTCCTGCTATTAATGGGTAACGGAACCATTTTTAAATATGAAACAATAAATGAGTCGTGAAAGCAGATATATTTCTCGTGGGAGTTAGGAGTAATTATCCCCATTAAATTCCTCACCTAATTTTGGAAAATTTGAATTTGGAACACCTCAAAATCTTACTACTAAGAAATTAGCCCAATTTCCACATACAAATTGTATCATACTAAGATGCTTCATACCAACAAGTTATATCATATCGCCTCATGATTGTTCGACAAACGTCTCTATACAGTCGTTATTTAAAAATTCCGTAACTATTTAGTATGACTCGTGGCAAGGATCCGGTTTTCGGCAAGTTAATAAAAACGTAATATATGTGGTAAGATTTTTCTTTTTCTTTTTCCTTTTTTACATCACTCGTAAGAAAATTGAAAATTAAAAGCTCAACAACTCTAATCTATACACTTTCTGAAATTGTTCAAGGAAAAAACGGATTTTTTTTTTTTTACGGACGTATGATATAAGTGCATGTAGGTAACATCTTACGTTCACCAATAGTGTCTTAAATGAAGCTAAAAATACAGTACCAATTTTGTTCACCATAGTAACGGTCTGTTTGAACTTTGAAGTACTATTAATTTGAATAATTGACTGCACAAATTCAAGAACATTTTTTTCCCTTTACTATGCACATAAATTCAAGAACATACTTGAATTATTATTCAACTTGATTTGCTTAAGAAAAAAGAATGATGAACAGACACTGCGAGGCCAACAACAAAAATTAAAATCTTGCTAATAGTGAAATATGTGTCATTTCTGACTTGCAGCCAATTCCTGAGTTAAGTCAGTAACTGACTTAAGTTAACTTTTTGAATGATGTATAGTGAGAGAATGACTTGTCTCGTATATCGTAATTATTCAGAAGAAGTAAGTTTTGAGAATAAGTCTGGAATTGGCACAAGGTAATATATATCAGAAAATCTTCATATTAATCACAAGGGTGCTAATTTTGGGGCTCCCTTTTTTGATGCAGACACTCCAATATTTAATGAAGTTACAAAACTACCCTTTTTAAGATATAAAAATTACTGGAGGCACTCCACCCCCAAATTATCTCCTCATTTACGAAGGCACTCCAAACGGAAAAATGAACCAAAATCAAACATAAACATTAGGTTTTAAATATTAACATTAACATTATATTCCAAACATTAAATATCCACAACATAAATATTAGGTTCCAAACATTAAACATGCATCTATGTCAAATTACTTCACTCCACTTTGCACCAAAAATAAAAAAATAATAAAAAATAACAATAAACATTGCCAGAATTCTCCAAAATAAACAACACACAATTGAAAATGTTGATGCTGCAAAATCTTCATAATGACTGCAACACAAGATCTTTATATTTTCGTATTCATTATCTACCATTTTTCCCTCAAAATCTTTATAACAGCCGCAAATCTACATTTTAAAACTCATAGTGAGACGAACAAAGCACATCACCAAAGTTAGAGAACTCTTAAGAGGAAAAGTAACAAAACTTTCAAGAGACTTTGCATGGATAAAAGGATGGTTCTACAATCATACGCGGAAGACCACTTGTCCAGGTTGTCCTGGTGCAGAACATGGAGACGATAACATAAAGACTCTACCAAAGAAACATTACATATAGAAATATGTAATTTAGTGACGTGCAGTAAAAGGAGTTGAGCAACTATCTGTTTTTTCTGATAAAAAAAAAAACTATTTGCCTTTTTGGAGTGCCTGAAGTAAAAGAGAAAAGTAAAGGTTTTTTTGGAGTGTTTGAGTAAATCATGGAACTTGCAAAAGGGTAATTCTGGAAAACTATTGTAGCTTGGAGCCCTTGCATCAAAATTGGGAGTGCGAATATCAATTTCCTAATCACAACTCCGATGAATAATGAGATTAATTTCCTACAGTAAAAATTAACCGAGATGTTCATAAACTAACACAAACATTTAGAGTCATGAAATAAATACATTTTCGCCTATTAGTATCTTTTAATGTTTTTTTTGCTTTTTCAATTTGTTGTCTCCTTCCATCCCACTTACCACTAGTAAAGTATTAAAAAATAACTAAACTTGTGACATTACTCACAAAGGAATTCAACTTTGTTCACCCTCCTTAAAAGAGGGTTAACAAAACTCTCTCCCCTATTGGTTGAGTTGGTGTGGGTCTCACTACAAAGTGATGTCATGCTTACCTCTGCAATGCACTTTTTGGTAAGAATGACATTACTTTGATGTAAGCATGCCATCACTTTGTAGTGGGACCCACATGTTTCAACCAATAAGAGAGAGGGTTTTGTTCACCCTCTTTTAAGGAGGGTGAACAAAATTGCTTATCTTAGATGATAAAATGGTTAAGATAAGACTCAAGTGAATCAACTCATTTGCACTAAATTTTCGGAAAAACCTTGTTACCGTTTTACCAATAAAACTATGGTTACTGGTTAGAACATCTCCACTCCTACACAAAAAATTTACTCAAATTTGATCAAAAACTTGATTTGAGATCACCTCTTCCAATGCATGGGAAACCACTTTTTTACCAAATTCTAGTTAAAATTTTGTCAAAAACAGTTTTTTTTTTTTTTTTTCATTTTGGCTCCAAAACTTTCCCACTATTTTGTCAAAACATATATATATATATTTTTTCATTTTACCTCCAAAACTTGCAGTGAACAAATTCCTTTTCATCCTCTTCTTCCTCTTCTGTGGAAACAAGGAACAAATAGTACACTTGCTTTGAACAAATATAGCCGTTGATAATTTGATGTTGGATTTGGTATTGAGCAAATTTGGTGAAAAATTTGAGTAAATTTGGTGTTGAGCAAATTTGGTGAAGGATTTGGAGTGGGCTTTTTGGTGATTTTTACTCAAATTTGAATTTGGTGTAGGAGTGGAGATGCTCTAATACACCATTTGGTATATACCAAATGTATACCGAAGTCTATTTTGAATTACATTCAAATGATCAAAGCTTTTTAATTTGTTTAAAATATTATTTTAAGGATTTTTGTAAAAAATCAGCTTCAACAAATATCAGTAAATCATTGCAAAGAAACCTTCCATTTTTCAAAAAAAAAAAAAAACAGTGTGAAAATCGATCAAGTCCTTATCGATATTTGATCACAAAAAGCATTTTATTAGTACTACCCTCCATTCTAAAATTTTTTTGGGTACTGAATGGGTACCACGTGGCCATGCCGAGCAAGATCTCGGCTGAGATTGATACCCTCTCTCTCTTCTCACTTGACCACTCTTTCTCCTCTTCCGGACGGTTGGATCACGTTTTGGACGGCTGAGATTGTCGAGCGGATACCACATGAGCAATACCCACTCGGCACTGAAAAATTTCTCTCCCATTCCAAAATAATAATCCACTACGAAAAGACATGTAATTTTCGGATAAAAAAATAAAATGCTTCAGAGCATAATTTTGTAAATTTTTAGACACCAAATCAAAGAACGAATTCAGTTATCTAATTAAAGAACTAATTGAGATCTTTAATCTGGTATGTCAATTTTTTTTAACAATATATGTTCAGATTCATTGGAGATAAAATCACCTCTCCACTTCATTTGCTAAAATCAACCTCATTTTATCATCTCCACCTCATTTTATTTTTATGGCAAACTAAGCCTAAGGCATAGTTTTCCAAATGATTTTAGCAAATGAGTTCAGCAGGTGCTAAAATCATGGTATTTCAAATAAAAAAATTAAGTGTTTCCGTGTATCGTTTTTTGAATTTTTTACACCGAATTAAAGTACACGATGAGTACTTTAATTTGGTGCAAAAGAAATTGAAAAACGATAAACGGAACCACTTAATTTTGTGATTTGAAATTTCCATGATTTTAGCAACTCAACTCATTTGCTAAAATCATGGTTGATTTTAGCAAATGAGTTGCTAAAATCTTTTGCAAAACTAAGCCTAGTCTTTTTGTAATGGACATTTTGGACCGCAAGACTAGTTAAAAGGAAAGAAACCCTTAACATATGCCAAAGTTATACTCTATTTCACTACGTGACAAAATGTCAACCTGACGCGTGCCACTTTAAGCAAAATTATACACTCTCTGCTCACGTTCTCACAGTGTCAGCGACATATAAGTGTTTTTTGAATGTTCAAAAAACCGGAAAAAAACCCCTCCCTCTCTCTCTCTCCGATCGGGGGCCGCCATTAATCTCTCTCTCTCTCTCTCTCTCTCTCTCTCTCTCTCTCTACATTCTCGCGTCTTCGTGGATTTCCTCACTCCCAGTTCTCTCTCTCACTGTACCTGCATTTTCCATCGCTGAATCCTATTCCTTGTTTTCGGTTCTAGATTTTGAAGATCTGTAGTCGGATTCTGTTTCCATGTACAGTTCCTTGTTTGAATTCAGCTGAAATCAAGGGTTTTACCCTCCCTATATCTACAATTCAAGGCTCTCTCGGTTGTTTTTCTCCACCTGTTTGGAATTTTGCTTTTTCTTCCTTTTGCGTAGCTGTTTCTGTTCTCTCTTGCATTTGTTGAGATGGACAGAGCTCGGCTGAAGAAATCGCATGCTTCTACAGTCTCCGAAGGTCTCTCTCTCTCTCTCTCTAGATTTATATATATGTATCTATCTATCTGTTTTTTTTTTTTTTTTATCCTCATCGACTGTCTGTTTATTTCTCATGAATGTATTTCTGTTCGGTTGCTAGGACACCGATGAAAAGAAAATAGAATGATTTTTTTTGTTTGTTTGTTTTAATTTAGTTTATTTTATGAATTATGAAGTTCGGCTTTTTTTTAGCCAAAAGTGAAAAAGTTTCACCTCAAATAGGGGAATTAATTGCTCATTTTAGAGGTTCTGACTTAAGAATTCTGGATTTACTGAATGAAATCTCGTTTTTTCCTATTTATGAGCTCGTATATGAATGGAGACTTTTGTATCTGTTCTGTTTTGGTTTGTTTCTTCGCCATTTGGAGCTCATGGATTAGGTTACTTGAGATACGGCTTTGGTTCTGCTTTTTGGTAAAGTAAGCTCTATTGCAAGTGTAATTGAGTAGGGACTTTTCCGTAGTGGTGCCAGAATGATTTTGTTTGTTCTTTATGAATCTCTATGGTTATCATGAGAAATCATTGCAGTTTCTAGTGCTCTATAAGTTCTATTATACAGCTGATGTAGGCCACATTTGATTTCCAAAATTGTTTTTTTTTTTGGGTGGGGTTGGACCTTGGATACGACGGGATAATGGGAATGAGTGTTATCATGGTATGGTGGATGGGATTGTATGTTTAACTTTGTCAAGACCCAAACCTATGCGTTAAGTTCAAGTGACTGGCCAATAAATCTAGGCCGCCATAGGCCTTATTTTGTAAAATGAAGTGAATACCCAGAGTGTTTGGATGCGGAAGCAATGCGCAGTTTATAAGCTGGAGGACACTCCCATTTCAAGTTTTTTTGGTTGAGTTCTTATACACAAGACCGTGCGCATGGTATCGGAGCCAGGGTATCAAGGATGGAAGGGTTTGTTCCCCTCGCTTGACGCTGAGGTGCTACCGAGAGAGCATGTGTAATGAATTAGGGCTACAATATTATCTTGTAAAATATGTAAGTGCCAACACCCTTATACCCTGCTCCTTACTTTTGTACCCACGAGGGGACTTTGGTTCACATTTTACCTGTGGTTGATTTTACTCTTTTTGGTTAGAGAGGGATGAAGAATGTGATAATGGTGGAGAGATTATTTTCAACGTGAAGAGGGAGATGTTCCAACAAGGAAGAGTAACAAATGCCATTGGAGAGTGGGGAATTAGTTATCTTCCGATTCAGTTTCCCATGTAGGGGCAAGTCCTTGTTTCCTGATAGTGTATAATGCACCAAATTATTAACAAGACGCATAAGAGGAGATGCATGGACCCCATCTTTTCTGTCCTCTGAATCCTTATCCATCTTCTCGATCCTGCTATGAGTTATGCTCTTTGGACTTCTCTGCTATCAAATATCCTGCATCCTATGCATGCTTTTCCCTTTTCTTTTTCGTTCTAGAAATTGAATTTTGAATCTTTGAGTTACTGGAATAGAGCTGGTTAACCAAGTGAACTACTATGAAATTGTTCTTCTTGTCTTTACCATTCATTGTTTCACGTTCTTGGTTTTGGTGATTCGAAACTTTGTATACTCAATCTGCAGCTATACCTGTGATCTCGGAATGGTCACCCTGTCATGTTATCTTCTAATCTGTCTTCACTTCCAGGAAACATGCAGATTCCAAGACAAAGAAGGCTCTTAAAGTTGGCATCAGACTCTAGTTCTTACAGCAGCAGTACCACAGAGGAAGATTTGGTGCGCTGATTTCGTACTTGTACTTGTATTTGGATCATGATTTGGAGCTGTACATTTTAACATTCACTTCTAAATAGTTGTTTAGAAAACAATCTGACGGCTATTTTATTAGCAATTCATTCATTTGTTTAGATTGAGTTTTGATATGAAATATTTTCCCCATTTAGGTCACTTATGAGTTGGGTAGGAACTCTAGCAGTCGAGTTACTGGAACCCCAATAAAGAAGTTATTAGCTGAAGAAATGGAAAAAGAAACTCAATCCAAGAGACGCTCACCGAGTGTCATTGCAAGATTGATGGGTCTTGATGGGCTGCCAGCTCAGCAGCCTCCTCATCAACAACACAAGGGGTTCTCTGATAATTATCAAAGGAGGACTACATCCGTAGCATCTCAACGGGATTATGTACAGCGATCAAGTAGGAAAAACTCAATGGAGCAGGACAAATTTAAGGATGTGTACGAGGTTCCAGAAACACCAAAAGTGGAGAGAAGTGGTTACCCAGCAAAAAGGACTGTAAAGTCAAAGTTTTCTGAGGCACAGATGGCATTTGTTCGACAGAAGTTGGTGGATGTGAAATGTCTTTCCACAGACGAGAAGCTTCTTAGTTCAAAGGGGGATTGTGATCCCCTTGACCAGCTAGACAAAAATAAGGACCTGTTGAGGAAATTTCTTAAGCAGCCAGATTCTTTATTTGCAAAACATCTCATTGACCTGCAAGTTGATTCTCCCAACATGCAATGTAGTCGTATAGCCATTATAAAGCCGTCAAATTCAGAAAACTGTGAAAGTAGTGCCGTTGGTTGGAAGTCGGGCAACGACACTTTAGGATGTGATGCTCTACCATATCGGAAACATCACCAGGCGTCACATCGGAAACATCATGATGGTACCCACTACAGTCATCATGGTGCTCAAGAAACTCTACGGTCATCTAGAATTCAATTAGATGAGAATAATCAGAGTGACATCCTTCCAATACGGATTGTTGTTCTGAAGCCGAATCTTGAGAAGGTGCGTGCTTCTAAATCATCTTCATCACCCTGTTCTTCACATGGTAATTTGTCAGATTGTAAGAAGAACATAGAATATGAAAACAAGAAGAAAGACCTAACTAGTGATGCGGGTATGCTGAGGCCTAAATCTAGAGAATCCAGAGAAAGAGCAAAGGATATTTCTAGGAGAATGAGAGAGAGTTATCGTGGGGAGCTGATAGATTTTTCCTCTAAAGTCAAGGGATATGCTGGGGATGAGAGCTCATATTGTGCGTCTGGAAGTGATTCTGGAAGTGAATCAGAGGTGACAGTGCATACATCCAGAAAGTCATTTCACTGGAGTAACCGGCAGAAGGCTTCACCATCGCATTTAATTGAGTCATCACTAAGTAGGGAGGCAAAGAAGAGGCTCTCAGAGAGGTGGAAGATGTCCAGGAGGTATCAAGATTTTGAAGCAGCTAGCAAGGGTGGCACTCTAGGTGAAATGCTTGCTATTCCTGATTGGGAGTGGCCAGAGAATTTGCATAGAGTGACTGGTTTGGATGAGTCCAGTGATAGATTTAGGAGCAGTGACAGAATCGAAGAGTGGGATAGTCCTCTGGGTATCAGTAGCGGAGATGGTTGGAAGAAAGAATGCATAAGAATTCCATCTGGATCAAGGTCTGTTCCTGCTTTATCTGTTCGCTGTGTTGGTACTAAAACAAGCACGCGATGTGAAGTTCTTGATCAGGAGAGAGATTTGAGGTCAGGAGAAGCCAGCAAGCAGAGTAGAAATATGTTAATAGGTGGAAATTCCAGTGTGGAAAAGGTTTCTTCAACCAGAAAGTTAAGATATGGCAAGAAGTCGCAGTCCTCTCGCCATAACTCCAGTAATAGTGTTGACTCTTTGGAGGAGATGCGATTTAATGAATCTCAGATGGAGACTAACCTGGGAAAGAAAGATCCATCTGAACAAAAGCCACAGGTTACTGAGACGCCAGCTGATAATGGGGCTGGTAAAAGTTCAATTTTTGAAGTCGAGGTGGTTGCTGGCCATAATGATATGACCATGTCCTCTGAATCTTCTGATGGGGCTGGTAAAAGTTCGATTTCTGAAGCTGAGGTGGTTGCTGGCCATAAGGATATGACAATGTCCTCTGAATCTCCTGATGAGTTGCCCCCAAAACCGTCATCTTGTTTTTCAGAATCTAACCATGATGCGAGTCCTGTTCCTGATTATTCAAATGCACAGGTTTGATTCACTTTACTAAAGCTCTTTTAAATACTTGTTGAGACACCATAGTTGTTGGTTTTGTGAGGCACATCATTTAATTTGCCTGATGTTTCTATCCTTTTCCATTCTTTCGTAATGTTCGTCACATTGTGAACCTATGTGGGGATTCATTTCATGTCTTTCTTGTTGGATAGTTTATTTGCGTATGTCTTTATGTACATACAGCCATACAGGTAGATATCTCATCGTAATGAATTACTCCATTAGAGGTGAATTTGGATGTGGTGTATCCTTCAATAGGTAGAAACATCACATGTTATTCAAGTCTTTGGATTTCCTTTCTTTTATTAAAGAAAACCTTGTCAGTTGCCTCCGTCCTTGAACGGAGGTTGGTACAACTACACTGTCATATTGTGTGTTCCCTAATTTAGCAAATTTAAGGATTCAAGGTAAGAACTGATATTTCAAAGTAGACCATTGTTCTCTATGCCAAAGTCACGGGACTATGCAGCTTTCCATGAATATGGTATCGCTCCTGTCAGATGCAATCATTTTACAAATGATCCATGAGTTATGATGTGAAATGCAATTTCGGTAAAACACGGAAAACAATCTTCTGTTAGTGTCAACTTGAAAGCTCTGTTACCTTCGTACTGGGCCTTCCTTCACTTAGTTTGGGTAACTTTTGTGGGAGGTTGTCAAACCTATGTTATGATCGAGTGAGTCTATGATCTCAGTTTAGAGGAGGAAACTATCTGTCCCATGCCTAATATGTACAAGTCAGAATATTTTTCGCCCCTAAGCCATATAATTTGTTTGTGCTGGCAGCCTCCAAGGGGCATGGAACTAAAATTGTTATCGACGAGGTGTTCTGTAGCCTGTTGGTTAGGAGTCTTCCTCTTAACCATTAGGTTACAGGTTCGAACATTGGTAGGCAAGATTCTAAAAAAAATTGTTCTCGACGAGAGATCTATTTCTACTTTGTTTGGAAATTTAAGATATTGGGACCAGAATAAGTTGAATTTCTTCTTGACCTTTATATTGGCATGATTTAAAGTTGAGCCTACTGGAGTTGACTTTGGGATTGATTTTACCTTGATGAGCTGAGCTTGAGCGTACTTTTCTCTCTCAATTTGATGTGAAGCTGATATTGAACAAGTCAATAATGTGCAAAGTCAAGCTCGAACACTGCATAAATAGACATTCAACACTTCCCATATTCTATTTCCTTCCATAATATGAGGAGCAATCTTAAATTAAATTGATGTTTGTCGTTCGAAATTCCAACTCATGGTAATTGAAAACTACCCAAAAACTATAATTTGGTATTCAAGAAAGAAAAATGGGAATAATGGATTAACGATTATCTTAGCTCTTCAGGGCTAAGACTGGGAGTATGAGATATGTGTCCCCCATTTCTATTTGGATATCAAGCATATGCGTGAAAGGGTATATGACACCTTATAAACACAACTACCTTGGATAATAAAAGAAATTTGCTGAGAAGACTTGAGTATTTTGTATTTCCCTGTATCATTGGCACGAGAATTAAACCAAATATTAGACAAATAACCATAATGGAAACCCATGACGATCGTGGATACATAGATTAGGACCACACTTTCCTCGCTTGTTCTCCATATATGTCTACTTATAAGCCCCCTTGTCTCCATATAGGAAAATGAATGTAGCTAACTTTAAAGATATGTAAATCCCTAAGAATTTCATTTCCATCGTTTTCTCTGCTGTTCTTTGAGGACATGAAGGTTGCACGGCATTGATGGAAATGGAATTTTGGATTCACATCTGATTTCAGAATTCCTTTCTTTCTTCTAGCTCTAGTGTGCCGAGGTTCCCTCGAATCCGAAGAGGAAGAAGACCTTGTATTTCAATAGTAAAGTTATTCTTAGTTACGTATTTGGAATCAGTTTCCCAAACTAAACAGTTCCTTGCTTTCTTTCATTTGGTAAAGCTATCGTCACTTCTTCACCTTGTCGTCTCCTTTTACCAAAGCTCACCCTTGATAAATGAAACAGATGAATAAGTGAACATAGCCATCCGTAATAAAAGAAACAACCAAATTATTCAAGAAACATTCAGAACTAGTTTGCATAGGGGCTTGAGGCTTAATATCAGGTTCAATAATTTAATGAGCTGGGATTGATTTAAGGTGATTTTGATTGGGTAAAGATTGGCTCAAATTATTTTATATGTTTGACCAACAATTTTTTACCTTTCCCTTGATTTTTTATTTTTATTTTTTTCCGCCTCTCCCTTGGCTAGTTAATAATCTACTTCTGCAATGTTAACTTGTTGCTGCCATTTAATGCAATTCTATAAGCATCACCATAAGTTATTACTCCCTTTGTTCCTTCATGTCGGTCTCTTTTGGGGATTCCAACTTTGTAAAAGGACATGTAATGATTACAATGAAATCTAATCTCAATGTGCTACTCCTATTTTCCAAATTTGCCCCCTTATTGTAACTCATTTAAACTACAATCATAGATACTTTTGAGGGTAATCTTGGAAACTTACTTATTTTTGGTATGACTTTTTTTAAGAGAACATTTTGGAACCTGCCAAAATACAATAGCGGACTAACACTTACAAACAGACGGAGTGCAACTATTGAGACGCCTTAAGCATCCTTCGTTGTATGACTGGGCGGAGTCAAGAAACCAACATTGTATCGCACAAGTTGACAAACGACGTCGTATAAATAACGCGGTCTCATGTTTTGAGTACTTTAGAAGATCCAGATCGGCCAATCGAGTCATTTAGGGTTACAATGCTTTATATGTGGAAAGGGCAGAGTCTGCCCCTTGTGCACCAACACTGCTTGTAATAAAGTCAAGCCAACTCGAGTTGAACTTGAGATTTATATAACCTCAACGACCTGGGCTTGAGCTCAGTTTTTTCTATCTCAATTTATACCAAGCCGATTTTGAGCACCTCATGTTGATCAAAGTCTAGCTCGAACACTGCAAAAAAAGTAGGCTTGGCTTGACTTGTTTTCAACCTAGGAAAGGAATGGGAAAGATGTTTGTACGACGCTTTTAAAGGTGCTACATTTGAAAGAACGAGAGAAAAAAGAGATTTTCTTATGTGTGCCCATCATCGTTACTGCTCGGCGCTTCCACACATGTAGTGCACTTTTCCTTTAAAGCACATTCATTATACTAGGTTGCGTTCCCTCCAAATAGAACACTGTCAATCCTCCAATTTCTGTTAGGTAATTGTTCACAAAGATATGCTTCATGGGCGGACCCAAAGGGTGGCAAGTGGGGTCACTTGACCCCACTGAGTACAGAAATACCCTAGAGTACGTATAATTTACTTTGCTATTTGTCTACTTACCCCACAAACATTATTTATTTGCCCCAAAGACTCCATGAAAATCACAATTTTTTGCCCTTTTCATTCTTAACCTGATGCGCTCTCACTCCAAAAAATGTACGAACTAAGGTTGAAGGTGAAATTCATTCTATAAATACTCTCATTGTCGATAATACCCTCTCTTTCACAAAGTTGGCTGCATTGTAGGTAATTTATTTTCCCAGTTTTAGGTGAAGATTGATGATTTCTTTTGGATAATATTTAAGAGTGCACGGGGGAACATGAGAACTTAGTTTGAGTTTGACTACTGATTTGGTTAATTTGAGTCTTGCATTATGAGAATTTTCCGTTGTTGATTCCTATCATTTGGTCTTTGAAATGTTACGAATTTTTTCTAGCATCATAAATGAGGTTATCATGTATCAATTTCAAAAATTGGGAAGAAAATTATGTGAATAGATATACTTGGCTTGAGCATCTTGGTATGAATTTTTTTTTTCCCTTTTCATTATGAAAGATGCAAAAACTACATACACTCTAGGTACTTGACCCCTGTGCTTATAATTCCTGGCTCCGCCCTGCTTACATAGACATATAGTTCTTTTCCGGAGTTACGAACGGTCTTTGACATCTAATCCATTTGAAGCAACTGAATTGATAGTTATGATGAAAAATTTCCTAACATGTTACATGCTAAACGTATTCCTGTATCAAACTGAAACTGCATGTGAATGCCATTCCATATAGTACCACGTAACCTTATCTCGTCCCCATACAAATAGTGTGAAACATGTCGGATCTGCAGGTTGGTGCGGTGATGCCATCCATATTTGCTTCCTTGCCTTATTTTGAATCGGTATCTCTTACATTTACATTGCTTGTAATTGGTTTCTCGCATATTTATACTTGCAATAGTGGTAGTCAAATAATCACTCTTAAATATAGAGTATTCACTTGCAATATATACATTATGCATTTATGCTACCTAACATGTGCATTAGTGCATGAACATACCAGAACTAACTTGCCTAAATATTGGCAATATTTTTGGGTTTTCTTTGCTTAGTTACTATTTTCCTTGTTTTAACTTTTTTCCTCTTTTACTGGGGTGGTTGTGAAACAATTTCTAATTTTGTATTCCTACAATTATGAATCTTTTCCTGGTCTACTTGTTATTCCCAGATTATGCGTGGATTGAAAAATCACCTTGCCAGACTGCATAAATCAATATCAATTTCATGTCATGATTCATGCATAGTACACATTACCCGCGTGCATAAGCTGCATTATCATATATTTGTTTATATTTTGATACACTTTTATGTTTGCATAGTTTGATATGTTTGGATGTTAAATTGTCATGAAGATCACACAGGCGGACTTAGTACATGACAAACCAATCTGTCTCACAGTCCCAAAGATTTTAAGCACTAGGCATAAGGGTAGTCATGTATGTTTGAAAATATTAGGCATCGGTCTTTACATTCACAGGCAACTATAAGTCTTATTGTACTGTCTTTTACATAGCATATCCAATTATCCACATTTCAACCAACTCTACTTTTCCCTGGGTATATTTGTTTTCCTTTGTTTTGAAGTGTTGGTGTGTTGGGAGAAAATGTGCGTCTGATAAATATAGATTTTTCATCAAAACCATAACTTAGCGTGGTTGCAGATTCTGGACCTTCCCCTATAAACCACAGAATCTAAGCATTGTGTCCCAACTCCCAACCAACTGGGGCCTTCTCCTCCGGCACATTTAAAATTGTTGACATGTGTACTACCAAATAAGTTCCATTATTTATCAGCGTTAAGAATGAGTATACAAAACTGAGCTTTTCGTGGTGCAAATCTAGGCAGCTGCAGTCTTCACAGTTCTCCATTTTTTGTGTGGGAACAACTGCATCATCGGGATTCCCTCTTAATTCTATGACGAGGATCCATTTGCTCTATGTTTTAGCTGGTTAATATTAGCTTCTATATGGTAGACTTAATTTGGAAGAAACTAATTGATTTCATGATAATATTTGGATGATGCAAGGTGACATCTATGTTTGTTCTGCTGATACATTAGACGCTTGCATTATACTTTCCATGAAAGATTTACTTCATTTTTCTTACTCTCTAATCTCTTATAACTAGATAAATTTCGCTTGTTCTTTGTCTATTGACATTGTTATTGATAATTTATGGTATGTTCCAGGTGCCTCAAATTGAACCATCCGATGAAGATTCGGTTCTGCTGCAGTGTCCATTACCTGAACCTCAATCTCCGGAGAGCTCAAAGGATGCCGATCATCCGAGCCCTGTTTCAGTTCTGGAAGCCCCATTTACAGAAGACATATCGTCTGGTTCCGAATGCTTTGAAAGAGTCAGCGCTGACCTTCAAGGTAACTAGAAGCTTTTCATTGACGACTTCTTTGTTGTGTGGAACTCTTGGCTTATGTCCATAAGAAGGCCATGTCATTAAAAAACAATAGCAAGAAAATCCAGTCGTAATATTGGACATCCTGTTGTCTCAAGCTCAGACTGCTCGGTGGAAATTCTTAATCACCTTCTGTTGGCCTTAAGATAAGATTGTGTTCATTCAATTCCACTTGCAGTCGTATATTAGTATGTTGAATTACCGGTTTAGCCAATACTAGTCACCTCTTCAATCATGTCTCGACACCCTTGTTTTATCCTCTGCGGACATACCCCATTACCGTGCTCTTTTCCTACTTGGCCATCACTTCTAATCATTAAAAGGACAATGTGTCTGTTCAAAAAAAAAAAAAAGGACAATGTGTTACTTACCTAAAATAACCTTACAATTCCGACATTTTTTACACGTGTTCCTGGAAACTGCTTCTGAGGAAAAAAAATCCCGGATACAACTTATTGTTATCCTCTTCTCATTCATGCTGTGGGTGCCACAACTCTAGTATGCTTAATGGCCTAATAAAGGACCACTTATTTTTTTGCTTCCGGTGTAGCTGTTTCTCAGCTTTAATTTCTCTTTCATCTTGTTTGTTACTTGTAGGACTTCGAATGCAGCTCAAGCTTCTCAAGATGGAGTCCGGATCACATGCAAAAGGGGAGACACCCACAAGTGAAAATGTTTGCCGAGTATTATCCCAAGAAAACAGAATATCTGATGATGTGAGCTGGGAGTCTTCCTATATCGTTGATGTGCTGATTTGCTCTGAACTTGACGATGTTGACGCTGATGCATTCACATCAAAATGGCACTCCTCGGAGTGCCCTCTGGGTCCCAATTTATTCGATAACCTCGAGCAGAAGTATAGCAATGACACGATATGGCTAAGGCGCGACAGGAGGCTGTTGTTTGACCGTATTAATAGTGGGCTCTTTGAGATGTCAAAGTGGTTCATGGACCCCCACCCTTGGGTGAAGCAGGTATTGACAAGGAAGTTGGCACCCACGTGGCGGGAAGGTAGGGTGACGTGCGAGCTGCACAAGTGGCTAGCTAGTGAAGAGGAGAGAGCTAAAGAGTACTTGACGGAGAGGGTGCTAGATAGGGAGATGCAGTGGATAGTTTCTGGGGACGACGTTGAGGTGATAGGTAGGGAGATTCAGACGTTGTTGATAGATGAGCTAATATCGGAGGTTGCGAACATGTAGAACGTAGATCAGAACTGCATTTTAGGAAATATGGAACGGTAGGTCTAGGAGAAGACGAATAAACGATCAACAATATAGAGGAATGCTTGATGAAACGCGCCATATATTGGTAGTATTTCTTTTTACTAAAGCATCTTAAATAGAAAATCTCTGATTAGTGTATTGACTGGTAAAAACTAGATTTCAGAATGGAATCTGACTGAAACTCTACGTGAAATGTGCGATTCTGGGCCGGGTATGATTTTCGTTAGACAAAATGCTCATCGGAACAGGTACAGGTCTGCATTCCTCACTCATTTATATTGTTTTCGGTAAGCCGGAATGGGTAAGGTCGCATTGGATTCACATGGCACAGTCACGAAACCACTGGGAGGCCTGGCATACCAGGCGAGTATACGATGAATCATACAACTTTATCATGAGTGAGGGTTTTGTTCACTCTCACCTAACGAGGGTGAACAAATTTGCACTCCGTTGTCATAGGGCAAAATGATTACGGCCTCCTTTGGGTAAAAAACTTAATCCAGATTTTTGGTTTTTTGGGGTACAAAAAACTAGAGTGCTTTGGGTAATAATCTTAATTCAAAAAATCAGAGTGCTTTGGGTAATAATCCAATAATTCAATAATCCAGATTATTCGTTTGGCCAATAATCCACCTATTTTGGCTTTATTAAAAAAAAATTGAGTTCTGACCATAATTTTATACTTGTTAGATTCGTCTCGTCGAGAGGAATCTACAAAATCTTGATGCAAAACTAACGAATGCAAAAAAAATTTGAATAAGGACAAACGAATAATCCAATAATCCATAATCTGGATTATTAGCCAAAGGAGGGAATAATTTGGATTAAGTTTAAGAAAAAACCAAACTGGTTTTTTGGATTATTTGACAAAAAACCAAAAAACCAATAATCTAGATTAAATTTTTTACCCAAAGGAGGCCGTAAACATTTGTTTTGGTTGATGAAAAATAGCGCCACATGTACATGCATAAATGGATTGGGCCGTGGTGAAGATGGGTATGGGAAAATAGAACAGACTGGTGGAGGGTGCTATACCTAAAAGTAATCTGTTTTAAGCTGTTTATGTACCTTTTATCAAGAAAAAAAAAATTCCGAATTCAGCCATTTCTAAGTGTGTTGCTTCGGAAATTCAAGTTATATAGATATAATTATTGCACATTTCACATCAATTTTTACCTCCACTCTAAAATTATTCTCCACTTTTACTTATTAACTCTTTACTCATTACATTTTCAAAATGACAAAATAATAATTGTGCAAATTTTTACTCATTACCTTTTCAAAACAAACACTTATTAGAGGACAACCCAAAATAGAATACTCGATAATTTTAAAAGGGACAGAAAGAGTAAGATAAAAGACAATCTCCAACTGTTACTTTGATAATATTTTTTTCTAAAAAGTACTGTTTCTAATTTGTTGTTCTCGATAAATAAATTAAAACTGTTAGCCCGTGACTTCAATTCAAAATTTGAGTAAAAACACTTGGAAGTCCCATTTTTTGACTCAAACTTATAATAAATTAAGTTTTATTTACATCAAGAGTGTTTAATATTTTCACTTAAATTTTGAGAGACAATTTCATATAAATGAAGGTTTTACTCAAATTTATGATTAGATTTGAATTTGATCTCGGAGGGTCATGTTATATAAAGCTTCATGCAAAATGTCCATTTAAGATTTGAGTAAAAGTACGAGTAAGTGTTGGATATGGCCCAAGTATAATTCTTGTCAATTATGAAAACTAGAAACATGATTTCGTTTTCCGCTGAACATGATGAATGTTGTTAAGGATTCGGGTGGGTATTGTGCGGTAGTTGTTGTGCGTCGTGTTGTGCGGCAAAATTATGTGGTTTTGCTTGATTTTTGGGTACACATCTGAAGTTTCTAAGGGCCTTGTTTGGAGGAAGAAAAAATCACTGTAAAGTGCCTAAATCCTAAACCCAAAGTGCTTAAATCCAAGTGCATAAACCCATTATACCATACCCCAAAAACCTAAATCCCCTAAAATTGAACCTCAAAATTAACCTTCTAAACAGGGTCGTGGGAAACTTTGGAGGTGTACCAAGAAAATGAGCAAAACTACGCAATTGTGCTGCATAATACGGCGCACAGCACCTACCGCACAACATCCTCCCCGGATTCGGCTTTAAAATGAAGAATAAAAAAAAAAGACCAATGTTAAATATTTTAATTTGTTTTGGTTTCTTTTTTTTTTTTTTTGCCAAGATTTGTTTTGGTTTCACTTGGGTGCTTTAACGGTTTATGATAGTTTGAAACTCTTAACATACAGTATATTAATTAAATTGTACAACGAATGGCACAAACCGACCTTAGCTCAGTTGGTAGAGCGGAGGACTGTAGTGGGAAATTCCTAACAGATAATCCTTAGGTCGCTGGTTCGAATCCGGCAGGTCGGAATTTTGCTTTTCTATAGCCTTTTTCTTTTCATGCCAGTCCTCTATATTAATTTCTAATTTTCTACTCCCTCCGATCCCAAAAAAAATGTCCACTTTCAGTATCCACCCCTCACAAAACTATTTATATTTTTTAATTTATAATATTTTTTTACATGCAATATTGATCTTGTTTCATAGATCTCACTTAATTTTATTAAATAAGATTTTTAAATCATAAAAAGTGTATAAACTAAGAAATATAGTCCCTCGACCCCCCTATTAATACTAGTTGAGTATTTCATTTTGCGTTGTCCCTTAATTAATGTGTGTTTTAAAAAGTTAATGGATACAAATTTGTATAATTATTATTTTTCCCTTTTGAAGAGTTAATGGGTAAAGAAATGGGCAAAAGTGGAGAATAATATTGGAAAGTTGAGGTAAAAATTGACGAGAAAGGTGTAAAGGGGAGGTAACAGTTGAAGTGAATGAGTAGTACTGATGTTTTTTTTAATAAATTATATTTATGAAGCAATACACTTGAAAAAGGACGGAGGGAGTAAATAATTTTTTGGGGCAATTCTAGACGAAAAGCAATGTTAATATCGTAGACCTCATTGAGGAGTATGCTATCCTAAAAATTAAATCAATTGGATATCTTTAGCTATATCTGTTTGTATTTATAGAAGACAAACTGAACGTAATTTCTAAACTTTTACTGTTTATTTTTTGGTCGACAAATGTGAACAATTAAACAGCCATCGATATCGAACTGAACTGATTTTTTTAGCCTACAAGATAAATAATTTAGGTCGCCTTTCTTGGGAGACACCCTTCATATATGGCAACATCAGACCAGAGGCAAAATTCATTAGGCTCTTGCAAAATCACTAGGTTGCTAACAAAATGTATCACTAGCCTTCCTGTGCCAATTTTTATTATTATTATTATTATTATTATTTTAGGTTGTTGCTATTGGACAATGGATTATACCAGACCAGACCACTTAAGTTGGGTTTTCAAATGGATGTATTGTGATATAACGATCTATCTCGTAAAACATAAAAAATTAATTTTTAAATCAATTTGAGAATAAGTCAGTTCTTGAAACAAGGGATGTCAATTTCCCCTTATCCAATGGATACCCACCCCGCCCCGCCCATATAGAGGTGGGGATAACCCAGATTTTTCTCCAATAGTAGCGGGTATAGTAGAATATGAAGAAAATCTGCTCGGCTATGGAGCTTGTATAATTTTGCAATCCCCATCCCTTAATACCCGTACCTGCCCCATACCCGGTTATACGTACTACATATAGTATTATATGGACTCGGGGGAGGTGCTGTGCACCCCTCGGCCGTTGGATCGAGTTTTGGACGGCTCGAATGCGTGGTGAACCAATTTTATCACCAAATTTGGACCTGACTTCTCAGATTTACTATATTACCCACATTTCTTTTTTCTCGATTTGCATTGCGGTAAAAACTAAATTAATCAGTGATCAATGATCGTGTTAAGAAATACTCCATTTGTTCCAAAAAGATTGTCCGGACTGCAAAATAAGAACTTAAAATTATTTTATTTTTGTCACAAAAAATTCGAACTTTTTCCCCAAAAAACTCGTTGGTATCTATATCTGGTTTGCCGGAAGAAATATGGAATGTTTTTAACAAAAATAAATTTATTACTCCTTTCGTCCCTTTTTAAGTGATACCTTTGGGAAACATGTATTTTTGTGGACATTAAAAAATTTACTTTTGTAGAACATTTTTAATTTTTTTTTGCACCAAATTAAAGTAATCAATGAGCACTTTAATTTGGTATATGAGCACTTTAATTTGGTATAAAAAATTAAAATATTATATAAAGAAATACTCTCTCTGTCCTATTTTAAATGCTCCCTATTAATATCCGTGTCATTTTTAAACATCTATATCTTTTTATTCGTAATGTTTTCAAAGTTTTTAAAATTTTTGTCTAATAGAACCAATTGAGATCTATAAAATAAGATTCATATTGCATATAAAATACATTATAGAATGAAAACTACAAAAGTTTTAAAAAAGTACGCATAACCATAGGGAGCAATTAAATTGAGACGGAGGGAGTATGTTTTTTAAGGGTTTAATTACACGTATTCTGATAGAAATCACTTTAAAAACGACGAAGGAAGTATAAGTTATCATTTCGGGGACCGGACAATCTTTTGGGCACGGAGGCAGTAGCAACTCTCCAACTTCATAATGGTACCACAATCTTCTGGAGATGGTAACCAAAGGCTTCTTAAATATTTTTGAACATTCCAACAAAAACAACAGCATGGGTTTTTGTCTAAACAATCAGCGATGGAAATTGAGTACTAATTTGGGGACCAATAATCCACATTAATCGGGATTTACAATTCCCAGACAGCACAAAGGAATACTTGTGGGAATGGGGGAAAAAAAAATCCTTGCAAAAATACACAAAAGCATGGAAACAAAGCTAATCAAATTTTAATCCCAAAACCCAAGTCACTTTTTCTACAAAGAAAACACTACAAACAAAACACTGCTCCATTACACTCAACCAATGTTCTAAAAATCGATAAGCGCCTAGGCGGGAATTAGGCGGCTACCTAGTTTGCTGCCTAATCTGGACGTTGGACCACCGTCTACTGTCTAGGCGACCGACTTTTAGAACGCTGCACTCGACTCATACTAAACAATGGAGTTTCTAATTTGGTTACCCAAACTCTGCAGTAATTTACAACTACGTACACTAACAAGCATTTTCATAGATTAGTTACCACCACACAACAGCCCCTAGTTTATTTATTTTTTTTGGGTTTTTTATTTTTATTTTTATTATTTCATATACCAACAGCAAGTGCTTTGCTGCTTTCCTTGATTTCCGAGAAGTTCGAGCTTGCTGCAGGGAGGGAGGATGGCGTTGGAGGAGTCCACAGTTGTGCAGTTTTCACCTTTGATATGCTCGAAAGTACTTCTAACGGCGTGACGTCACCCACAACCGTTACCTTTTTCGCCGCGAAGTCTATGTTGAAAGATGTCACCCCTGCTCATGGTTACAATAATCACAATTTTGATACTTATAAGTCTATAATCCTTCAAATAAATGAATTGCACAATCGGTCTTATACAATAATGAGCTACATAATACGCGTTCGTTTTGATGATGGTAAAATGGGCCAGTCCAGGCCAGGCTCAAGGCAAGTTACTTCCAGGCTGACCTACGACGAGAATTCAATTCTTTTCGTTTGGTCTGCGAAAAACTAGCTTATAGCCCAACCCATTGAAGTGGCCTTTTCCACCTCAAATAACAAAGTTCTAAATTATACTGTATGCCAAAAGTGGAGTGCTAAAATCACGTCCCGTTTGGTGTCTGTTTTATAGAGAAAGCAAAAGGCAACAAGGTTAACAATTAACAAGTCATATGCTTTACCTTGCATTCTAGAGATGTGTTTCCTCACTTTGCCTTCGCAACCTTTGCAGTGCAGTGAGACCCTCAAAACAACCTCCTGTTACAGAAAAGACCCATTAAAATCACACCTACCATAATTAGGCCCACCTCTGTCAACCTTTTAATACCATCATTATGGTCATGCACAATAGAATCCATCAATAGTGTAACTTGCATGTGCAATATAATTCATTTCCAGAAATGGAGTATTTGTTATGTATAAGATTATTCTTTATATAATTGTGATGCTGTTTTGGCTAAGAAAATCCACTAAAAAAAAAAAAAAGTGTACAAGAAATAAAAGAAAATTATTTGAAATGATTTAAGTTGATGATATAACGAGTATTTATCGATACGAAAGTAGAACATGTTGAGAATAGAAATAATAAAGTTTTTTTTGTCTCTCCAAGACTATAACAACTTAAACTTTTAGATGAGTTAGTGGTTAACAATTTAATAAAACACGAAATGGTACGAAAGCGAGGATAGTGCTCCCATGTAACAAGATTAGTCAATGGATGTGGCCTTGATCGGGGCTCAGAAACCAACCAGGCTGCTCTACTTTCGAGCTCTATTTTCGCTCTTTAAAAGCTCATTCAAAAATACTTTTATAGATAAACGAACCAAGCTTGAATATCCTTTTTTAAGCTCGATAAGTCAAGGTTGAACAAGGTCCTACTTAGCTTCTCCAGCTTATTAGCTTAAATTCAAGCTGCTCAAAGTTACTCTATCAACTCTAGAAGTCAAATTTGAATATGTTTTCAAATCTCGTTAAGTTTGCAAATCAAGTTTGGACAATTTGTTGCTCGGCTTGTTTATCGTTCATAGCCTTATATAGTATGACTTCACTTTACCTAATGTTTGAAAAAAACTTGGGTGTCGACTGAGTACCACGTAAAAAACGCACGCTAGTCTAAGAACTAGCAACTTTTAGTAGGAATGTGAATATGGAAAATGGGGCCAGTTCCGGGGGCATAAAAAAACGCACGCTTTTATTTCGGATTATATTGTGATGATCCAAACCGTTCACTTTGTTTAAATGGATAAAATAGGAAATCCTACAAAAATTCAGCTCGAGTAGTGCTTGATCCAAACAGTTTTTCAAAAAACTTGACAAGAACGGGTGTTCATAGAATTGTTTGAATCGAGCTCTTAGCGATATTCGAATGGGGCTCCAAAACAAATTGTATTTTTTTTTTGTTTCACTAGAACAGGCCCCCTAAGGAGAATACCATGAATTCAATTCATATGCCATAATTATCTTTTCACGAATACTTTTAAAAACATGTTTTAAACAAATTGAACTGCTACGAACCTGGTCCGGAGAACGAGAGGAGGAGGAGGAGTTGAGTGGTTTTGGATTTGAAACAGAGGAAACAGAGGACTCCTCAGTTTTCTCCACTGTTTGAGGAGCTTTGTTCTTACCATCACCACCACCACCATCCACCACAGAAGAAACCAATTCCAAACCGCCCGGTTCAAAATCCGACACGAAATCCACCAAACCCATCTCACCCAACAAATACCGAGACGAATCAGGACCGTTGATCACGAAATCACGCTTACCAAAACTACTCTTCCTCCCACCAATCTTCTCCCCCTCACCGACATCACTCTTCCTGCCACTAACCTTCTGCTTGGAAGTGCTCTTTCGGCCCGGCTTGTGGTGGAGTTGCTTGTAGGGGATAGGAGCCAGGGGCGGCGGGTGATCGGAAGTGCCGGGGATGGGGATGCTACTGGTGCTGATGCGGCTGGTGGTTGTTTCTCTGATGATGGGATTGTGACGGTCGATTGCTCGGGTGCCGCTGATGTGGGCGGAGGAGGAGGAGGAAGAAGAGGGTTGTTGTTGTTGGAGGTCCATGGTGGTGGTGGGGAGGCGTATGGCGGTTGAGGCTTGTGAAGCGCAGAATATATCGATTGAAAACAGCTTCATCTTTGGAAAAAAGGTGGGTCCAAAAGCAGTCGGTGGTAATGGTTTATGGAATCTGCATTTTTGGTTTTTAGAGAGAGAGGATTTTGGATTGGGGTTTGGTTATTCTGTTTTGAAGGTTGAGCTGGTATGCGTAGGTAGTTGGAGAGAGAGAGAGAGAAAGAGAGAGAGAGAGAGAGAGTTCTTTTTTTTTTCTTTCTGGGTGAGGTGGACCGTGACTAATTATAAAGGAACAATCTCACTGTTCACTAGCAGCCCCCCGGTTAGAGTTGGAGCAAAGCATTGTGTGTACCGACTCCAAAAGAAATAGCCTTAACACCAAGCAGACCCATTGGAGAGTTCATAGCACTCGGGAGGTTAATTTGATCTGGCTTTCATTGGAGTCTACGCTAATGGACGGCGGGATTGTTCGTCCTGAGTTAGACAGTGCGCGCATAAGCTGGTGTGGATGAAAGAGAGAGTGAAGGGTCCACAGGGATTGAAGAAGTTGGCACTTGGCAGCCTGGCAGTGGCACAATGCCGTTGTGAAACGGAAAAAAGATAAGAAGCCAAAATAGTCTTGTTATAAAATTTGTACAAGAGAGAAATAATGTATAGTATGCATTTTTGTGTTTTGAGTCATAAAAATTCATAAATCACTACAAAATCTTGTAACTGAATATAAAAAATTTGTATATTGGATCACAAAAATTCATAAATAACGCCACAAAATTCTTAAATAACACCACAAAATTTCGTAAACAAAACCACGAAATTTCGGGAAATAAACCAAGATAAAATTAATATACTGGGCCACAAAAATTCATAAAATAAGAGCCACACAATTTGTAAATGACATACCTTACATCCACAAATAAACGAACCACAAAAAAATCATAGAACGAACTACAAAGTAACAAAAGTTCATAAAATGAGCCAGAAATTTTCTTAAAGCCCGTGTACCGAATAATTTCTCACTTTACAAATGTAGCATATGCTGCGGAGTAGTTATGTAACAAATGCTTACGAGGTGTAGTAGGATATGAGAAAAGTTTTCTCGAAAAAGTCTAGAAAAGAGAAATTAACAGTTATCTAACATTTTTTAATGCTTACGAGCATAAAAAACCATTCTTCAATAGGGCACCTTTATTTATCTCTCACTGTTTGAATATAAATCTTTAAATGAGTTAGCAGTCAATAATATAATATCACCTTCTACCCTTAGACAAATAGTCTTTCAAAATATCATGCGCTCGCGCTCTCAATTCTTGCTCTCATAGATTTTAGTATGTCGGGATGTGTTTCGAAGACACTTTTACTCTCCCGCTTACACACACGTGCGCGAATTATATGACTTAGTTTCTACCATGAGGTGGCCAATGATAGTGTCCCTCGTACGACCCTGTTTGATTGTTTTTTACTCCAAGCAACATAATGAAGCAGTAATGCACTGATCTAGTTGGGGCAGAGGTGTTAATGTTGCATGCAAAATAAGGGTGAAGTCCTAACAGGAAAAATGAAAAGAAACAAAAAATTACAACAACATTAGTTGTTTCACCCTATTATTTTCTCCAAACGAAATCGCTAGAGGTTGTCTTAGTGGTCAAAGTTTGAGATTCGAAACCTCCCGATAGTAAGTATTATCAACTCTTGGCGAGTCAGTCCATGCGTGGAGGTATTGGCCCTAAGGAATCAATGTGCACATAAGCTGGTGTAGACACCGACTGTTCATCATGCGTGGAGGTATTGGCTCTAAGGAATCAAAGTGCACATACGCTGGTGCAGATACCGACGTGAGTTCTTACAAAAACAGAAATCTTGTTTCTCCAATTTATATTCCTTTCTAATTTTAATTTTACTTTTCCTTTCCTCTTAGTATTTGGAAGGCAAAAATGTTAGGATACATGAAAATATTCCCGAAAATGTCTAGGAATCTGAGCCATTCATTCCGCTTTCGTGGACACTGAATCTAAGCCATTCATTTCACTTTCGTGGACACTTTCGAAAATACTTTTCACGTATCCTTCCAACCCTCTCCGGGAGGAGTGAGGACTGAGAATGTGCAGCCCAATATAGTAATTTATAGCCCAAAACTGACATCAGTCATTAATATAATCATAATTAATTAGTACTAAGATGCCACCCGTGGCCTGGATTCTCTGCAATCTCCGGTGACAGCACCCTCAATACCCCATTAGCTTAACTGTAATCTTCTGTAATTAAAATAATTTATTCATGTAAAAAAAAGTAATTATTCATTTAAATTTGTAAATCCTGTCGGATGTGTGGCCTACTGCTTCCATTTTTCTTCGATAAAAAATCGCATTTCTCTGGATCACTTCGAGGTTGGACTGCTGCCTACGACCGCAGAGGGTTAATTTATATAATGACAGTCGTCCAAAAAATGCTTTTTAAAACTTAAATTTTTTGAAAAGATTCTTCCCGAAGAATTAAACTCTGAAGCATTGATTAGCAAGATGGATGAACGACCGAGATGCAACGGCTTGCAGAGACATCTTTACAGTCCAACCGCAGAGAAGCCGGGTCCTTCGTAAACCCTTCAACAGTGTTCAGAGGATGCTGTCCATGAATTCAAGATTTGAACAAGAAACTGCAGGACAAAGCAACGGTAAAATAATCAGTGATTCATCTGAAAAATTAAAATAAATAAAAATTCATTGACAGATTTCTCTTTCTAAATTTATTGGCAGGGGACATGGTTTTCTGCCCAACTTGTCACGCCCCCAATAATACTATTTCTGACTTTAGGGTATGCCCTACATCTTAAATTACACCTGTATTGTTTGGTACTGTATGAGCAGAAGTTTGGGGCTCATACCCTTCTGTAAATGTTGCATATCTTCTTGAAAATTTTACTGTGGATATTTACTTCTTATAGTATCACTCACCCTGATAGTATTTATCAAAATTTATCACCGATAATTCGGCCTACTTCCGAAGAACAATTTTGGCTCCGGTTTTGGTTTCGGTTATTCTCATAAACTCGTACAGATCCTTATCTTAGAAGTACATAGCATAGTATTAGATCACGTGAAAATCTACATGTCTCTCAATATTCTCTCGTGACCATGACTGATTTTGTAACGGACCATTGGTAAGAGTAAAATTAAGGTACACAAATCTGAGGAGTGATTAGGCTCACCCATATGTTTCACTATCAGCATTGAAGTTACAGTTGAAGAAGATTACAACCATATGGTCCCGAAACTGATCTTTTGACAATATATACAAGGGGAAAGAAGAAGGAAAATTTGTCGGCAGGGCCTACCACCCTAAGGTCACAGGGTCAACTTCCTTCGCCAGCGATTTTTCCTTAGAGACACCTCACGTCATGCAAATGAGTGGAAAACGCTGGAGAGATTAGTCCGGTTCATCGGAATACATCATTACCCAAAAAAAAATAGTAAAAAAGGAAAGACAATTTATGGGAAAGACAATTCGCCAACACAAAAAGGTTTAGAACAAGTTTCTTCTAAGGATCATAATTATTGAGGGAATTGAATCAGATTCTCATGGAACAACTTTTGCCTATGTATAAAACCATTTGGAATTTCTCTTTCCCTGTGGATGAATGAGACGCAAAGCTACTTTGCCTTCCTCTCCCACAAAGCTATTATGTTCTACTCCACATGCTTCATGGAATCAGATGCCTGCATGAATAAAGTAGATAATTAATATATATAAATATAGTCAATCTCTCTTTCTCTAGTAATTATTCTGAAATTCCGAAACACGGCAACGTAGTGCTCCAGATCGGACTTGGGGTTGTTGTTGTGCAGATAGTGCACAACAGCTGTTGCGCACAATCTGAGCCGTCCACAAGTGTTTTCAACGGTTCGGATTGAAAGCAAATTATTCGCGCGAATAGTTCTCCTATTTTGTTTGAAATCTGGGTCATCCATCCAAGCAATGGACGGCCTGGATCATGCACAAGCTGCTGTGCACGAGCTCCACAACAGCAACCCCCCGTCTCCGGATCATTCTAGTACCATACATTATGTGGGGTCCATACACTTAGTCATGGTTCTCACATATTTGTGTGATGCTGGACACTGTCTTAAAGTATTACGTGGCCGTCCTCTGAGAGCACTGAATAATTTCACTGAATAATTGGACCTCTTTCCCTCTTTCCTTTAATGCTCTGCCAACCAGTTACACCATGAGAGTGTACCAATCCAAATGATGCTTTCACATCGACTACGCCTCTCCAAAACCTCATCTTTTTTCAACTCATAGCAATGGCCCATTAATTTACTTAGTTAAGTGGGGCTTAATGATTAATTTCTTGACTTATCTACTAGTTTTTTTTTTTTTTTATCAGTCACTTATCTACTAGTTTAGTCCCTATATTTATAGCATGGTTTTCATTTAGTTCTTACTATATTTTTGAGTAAATGTCCCAATTTTGTCGTTATGGCAATATGTCGGTTTCAATTTGGTGTTTACATTTTAAGTGTTTCAATTTCGTCCTTAAGGATTTTGATTTGTTTCAATTTGATTTTTTTCTAATTACAAAGCAATCCTTCATGTTTTATGATTATGCATTGTACCTCTAAAGTTTATAAGCTTGTATTTACTTCCTAAGTTAGGCTTTTCAACATTTTAAACTTTTTTTTTATGGGTTAGGTGGGATCGTCCTAGCCTGTATTGTTTAAATTCTACTTAATAAATCTAACTGATCTTAATATAATTGCAATAGTATATTATGGCTATTCCAAGTATGACTTCTTGAGATTTATTTAAAGATAATAGATAATCATTTTATGCGTCTACTGTTACATAGAGGTGTTGATTTTCTTTGTCAAGTAATAGAAAGAGTATGATGGTCAAACAAATTGGGACAGAGGCATAGCAAAAAATGGAATAATTGACAAACAAATTGGGACAGAGGCAGTATATCTTATACCCATAAATATTTTTGTATGGTGGTCAAGCTGCAAACCAGATATTATAAACGAACCTAAAATAAGATTGTTAAAAATAATAGTGGGCTTTATACCATTTAATCGTTGGTTGAATACTTCAAGGACTAAATCGACTCAAATAAAATTTCAAGGACTAAATTGAAACTTGAGTAATTCTTTGAGGACTAAATTGACTCACTTAAAACTCTAAGGACCAAATTAAAATTCACCCATAACTATAGAGACTAAAATAGTAGATAAGCCTTTTTTTTTTTTTTTGGGTACTTCGGAAATTTATAAGCCTAATTTCTTTATCAAATCAAATCTAGTTCTTTCGTGAACAGTGATTATATTTGCTGAGTCACGTATCGGATCAATAGAAAAAAAAATTGGACCTTAATATAATTGGAATTGGGTGGCTCACCACAAGGCTAAAGCTTTTTTTAAGACTTAAACTTTTAAGCAGACTTGGGTATTTAAAGCATATTGAGCCCAAAAATATTGCGCTTGCACACGAGGTGAACCTTTGTGGATTGGACTCCTAAAAATAGTCTTTGTGACACTTATAATTACAGGGCCTCAGTAAGTAACAAAGATTTAAGAAACCCTGAAGTTGCATCATGCATCAAGAGGGATATTGTGCACGTTTACATGAAATTATTTTTTGTTGTAAATTTTCTTTTTTCATAATCAGTTTGCAGGGTCAGTCAAAAAATTTAGAGAACGAATTCTCGGATTCTAATGATTTTGAAAAGCTAAAAAACGAATAAAATTACCCCATATGAAAATCCCAAAGCCGGGTTCGGGTAGCTTCTTGTTTGTAAGGAAAACGAAATTAAAACACAAAATCGACTGGCACTCAACCTCTTTTTTATTTTTTATTATGTAGCATGTGAATATGTGATGTGAAGCACTGAACTTTACAATTGAGTAAATAAATAAGACACGTAAAGTTTTGTTTTATGATTCTCACTGCATACCACTGCTTTTACATCCTCTTCTTCCTCTTCTAAAAGGGTTAAGGAAAGACTAGGGCCATAGCTTTTCTTGAAGTACTTTGTTGCCGAAAGGACAAAAGCAAGTGAATTCTTTGATAAACAAATATTAGGGTCATGTGAACAGTACTCACATACTACCAGTTGGTGTGCAGAGAAATTTGGTTAGGTCAAATGGCCGGCTTAGGCCTTTTAATTTACTTTAGCATTTCCCTTAATGCAGACTTTTTCCTTTTTTGTTTTTTGTTTTGAAAAGTCAGAGGGGTGCAGTGCACTACAGGCCGTCCGATGCCTGGATGGATGGCCCATATTGATCTCTGCCTAGATTTGATTTCATTGGCGCACTTAAGGCGATCAAATCTAGGCCATCCATCTGGGCATCGGACGGTCTATAGTGCACCGCAAGGTGCACGGCACCCACCCGGTTCCAAAAAAGGAATGAGCCCTCTGTACCCATTTCTCCATACTTGTGGATCCCGCATCATCTAGACGTTGATCTGGAAATTACATTCCTTAAGACTCATACTAGAATATTCCAGCAAAAAAACTAGATTGATCGGTAGCCCCCTAAACAAAATTTATTTTGTTTGATAAAATGGACATTCTATAGGTTAAATTTCTATCCACTAGTCATTTAAATAACCAAGACACAGTCTGTTCATAAAAGTATCGATGTTTGATCAATCTTTGCACAAAGATCTACTTTGCAATAGTATTTACGAGATTAGATTCCCTCCATACCCCGTCTCTCCATAACTCTCTTTTTTTTCCACTTGTGGGTCTCCGTCCCAGTCTAAACACCTTGGGTCAGGTGCGTCGATGATTCGATAAGTAAATTTCATTTCGATTTTTTCCCCTTTCAACAAATCCAAGATCTAGATCCGACTTTTAGCCCATCTGGTTGTACTCCTTGATTTACAAGTCGAAGGTCTAAGGTTCGAGTATATGGAGAGACTTCGAACTCACTTTGCTGGTTAACTAACTTTCCCGCTAATGTATATCATATGGCCAAAAAATAAAAAATAAAAAACAAATCCAAGATCCAAACAAAATGGGAGGCCATTGGCTTTGAAACCAACACACTTTGATGCCAGTAGGCAGAATAGTTAGCTATCTACAACCATCCAAGGAGTTGGGGGTGTTGCAACCATTAATCTCCTGCTTCTGCAACCAATAGCATGAAGGAAACAAGATTTTTCCTGTATGTAATGTAGGCCTATGTTTTTCGTTTCCTTCCTTCCATAGCAACTAAAGCTGTCAAGTTTAACCTAAGCCATTCTATTGAAGGATCTAACAGATTAGATTGGAAAGGAAAACAAAAATACAAAATCCAAGCCCTCAAGCCTTACTATACTTTTGGGGTAGAACTCAAAAAGACCCAGGAAGCTGAAGTGCTGAACTCTTCACACAGTGGGTACGTCAAACGAAAATAACTGAATAAGCAATAAATAAACTGAACGATGAGCGCTCGATTAAGCTGCAACAATGAGAAAGTGAGCCTAGAAAATTCGTCACATCCTAGACAAAGAGATTAGGAGATCTGCAATGTGAGAGATTGAAGACAAAAAACCAAACATGAGACAAGGTCTCAATAAAACAATGATATTGTAGTTTCCCATTATAAGCTCTGGTGGGTGTAGCACTTATAGAAGAGAAGTTGCAGGAAAATAGACTAAGGTGGTTTGGACATATTTACCGTAGATTTGTAGATGCAGTAGTTAAGAGAGTTTATTTTAAATCTCCGTGAATATGTAGCCCTTGATAGAGCTCAATGAAAAAAAAAAAAAAAGATTCAAGTAGCCGACCCCAATTGATTGGGACATAAGGCTCGGTTTGGTTTGGTTAAGCTCTTTATCAAACAAAAAACTGTTTATGAAGTACAGCAACTACACTACGCAAGTGGGGTGGTAGCCAAATTGGTAGGCACCTTATACCCATGCATACGATCAAGGGTCAATTCCCACTTACAACAATTAACCACTAACATTCTTGCATGTCCTCAAAGAAAAAAACTACACCACTACCAAGTGGTGCCCAGAAAACGGGCTCAAAATCAATTGACCTTTCAAAAGAACAAAATGTAGATAAACAACAGGTATGTGTTCCTATATATGCAACAAACATTGTGTGAACAAATAACAAGTAATATAAAAAAACCCAATGGGGCAATGGCAGTAACCGGAAGATTCTAGAAAAGAAGACTGAACAACATAAACAACATGCTTTTCACTCTATACATACTGGCTTTGCATTCCGTATCTTCTATTTGTTTCCTTTTCCTTCATCTTCATTCAAGATGCGATTTCGAAAATCGGCTACCATAAGAGGCAGCCCCTCACGCAGCGGTACCTTTGGCTCCCAGTTTAGAAGCTCCTTTGCCTTGCTAATATCTGGTTTTCTTTTATGTGGATCATCAGCAGTGTTTTCTTTGAATTCTATAGTCGCACTAGAATCAATAGTTTCTTTCACAACCTATATTTGAGGAAGTAATTTTTTTTTAAGTATGTCAGTTAGAACTAGGAAACCTGCACACAGCAAGATCTGATGAACATTTCTCAGAAATTTGAGGGAAACAAACCTCAGCAAGTTCTAACATGGTGAATTCTCCAGGGTTACCCAAGTTAAATGGCCCAACATGCTCGCCTTCCATTAAGGCCATCAGTCCATCAACCTGAAAAAGAGAGGAGTTTGTAATTCTGTCTTTACACCATTTGAAGACTTCACAAGGAAGATGTTAGGTCTAACTTTCCAAGGGATGGACTACGAGAATTCAAGCTTGCTGAACTTCTACTTATTATTTACTACTACTACTACCTCCGGGTCATATTGTTTGTCCACCTTCCAATTTGGATGGGAAGTCTCAAGATGATTATCCACTTTTAAAAGCCAAAGATTCAAGCTTGTAAGTTTATAAACCTAAACCTAATAAACTACTAGAACTCATATATTTGAAAGTGGGCATAGAGGGGCAATGATGGACAGAATGCCTTTAAATAAAAATTTCAACGCCAGCTTCATGTCCTCTTAACAAGTTGAAACTCCTAAACAAACAAAATGGGATGGGGTGATTATATTGTTGAATTTGCCCCACTGAGAGAGATAGCTTGAAAGGATGGGTTATATTGATGTCATGGATGACTTCAATTGGCAGCCATTGAAGACTTTCTAGCCCAAGCCTGATGTTGGAATAGTTTACGCATGATTGGCCTTTATGGCAATTGTAGACTTTATTTGCCCTCTTCTGTGTATATATAGATTGTACATAGGGTGAACCAAAAGTAATAAGGAGAAATGTAGAGATGGAGAGGTAGAGAGATGGGGCAGCACTTCTGGTGCTGTGGGGATACAGTGAGGGTAAAGAAAAATACTAGTGAGGAGTTAACCCATGAGATTTGGGGCTCATGGACACCGGGTGAGCAGGGAAGTGTGTATAACTTCAGGGCTCGGGTATTGGTGTTGGGTTGAGTATTTTTTTGTCTCACAAATATTGTAATCTCTTTAGTGTTCATATAATGGAGTGTCTCTCTCCCGTGGACTATATAATGGAGTGTCTCTCTCCCGTGGACTAGGCCGGTTTTGGGTCAAACCATGTAAATCTCTCATGTCACTCTTGTTTTTCCCTTGTGTTAATACTTGTTTAGTACTGGATCTCAATATGTTTGTTGTGGGTATCACCGAACTTCCGCTAAAATCCCAACATATATCGAGTTCCCTAGTATACTAACCAAGCAAATATGTAAAAAATTCGCAGAATGCTATGGGAAAGAAAGAACAACTATCATGTAACAAAAGTGGCAAGTATGATTTGTAAATGCAATTCTACAGAAAGCAGCCCAAGTGGGATATGTGCAAAATTTGACCACTAAAGTACGTAATCAGGAATTCACGCTAAGTGGTGATTGGCCCAGTCCCCTATATTTCTCAAGTTCCTAAAGTTCATCTTGAATATCTTCTTCTCCTTCCTTTCAAAAATGGTAGTCTCTCTAATGGATATGGTTTCCAACGACAACATAGAGAAATTCCGCACTGCTTATAATATGTTGGAATCAGTGTATATTCTTTTCCTGAAAAGAAACAAGAAACCCTGATGATTTATCGATCATTAAGCTGCAATCATAAGGTCATCAATTTCTGGAAAATTTCCCCTCTCCTAGTTAATGGCAACTTGTACAATATAATTTCGAGCATTGAAGCCCTAAATCAACTTCTAGTCAGCCACTTGAGGTTTTTGGCCTTGCATCACTGCTATCTCCTTCAGAGATCCCAGTTCCGCTAAGGACCCCAAGCCAACCGACACCACTAAGCCAACAAAGTAATTGTTGAAGGCCAGGAACATTGAGCACCATCTTTTCCAGGTCGAAAGCCCTTTCATTACCTTTGTTTTCCTTCAGACCATTCCCTCCAGTCCAACGTATCTTACACCTAAAGAGATCAATATGTGATTAAGGAAAGCCGAGAGGATGAAAGTTAGGAGGCAGTTGGGAGGTGAAATCTTAATCAACTATTGTAAACAAGGTTTCAAGATCAATTAAGATGTAAAAAGCAAAGCTAATAAATGCACAAGAGAATTGGCAGATTATCTGTCGAAGATCTATTACTGAGCAGGAATGTTTTGGTGCCATTGCCTACGAATGGCTCACCATGGACACTCAACACAGAGTGTCTAAGTGGAGGATTATTCAGTACGAAGAGTGTGTGACTAATGAGAGCTCTCAACACAAAGAGTGCCTGAACAAGAAAGCACCCGGAAACGAGTATGATACAGTCGATACGAAGAGTGTCAGATCAGTGGGGTAAAGGCCAGATCCATTCTGGGTCACATCAGCCAATCAGAAGAAGGGCTTTTGGTAAACGCAGCAACTCTAAGAATGGAAAAAGCTGTGCAAAGATCTCAAAAAAGATGGTAATTATGACCCACAACCATGGTCCGTTGATTAATAACCCCATTGGGTTAAGGCTCACCTTGGCCTATAAATAACAACATGCAAAGGAAAGGGGAATAAAAAACTCTATGAGTCAAAACTCTCTGTACTTTCATATTCAATACGGGCTTTGTTTGGTTTAGGGGCTTTGTTTGGTTTAGGTTTTGAGGAAGGTTTTTTGGATAATGAGTGGGGAGAGATAGATAGAGAAAGGAGAGTAATAATTAGAGAGAAAACTTATAGAAGACCGTGCTGAGAGAGGGGGTGGTTCTGAAAAACCAAAGCGAACAGTAAACTTTGCTGGGTTGAGTTTGATCAACAAAGAGCTCTTGCTTTATTGCTGACTTAACTACCAGAGGGCACTCTTGTCACACCCCACTGCCCGTCCTGCTGGCCTCTAAGTGGTTCTTGCTTTTGCAGGCAAGAGGAGGGTTAGAGGAAGATTACTGCGTTGTCAAGCATGATCAAATTATTAGTAACTTGTAGACGCACAAAATAAGCCCTCTATTTAGTTTTAATGGAAGTTTACGGTCAAATGGCCATCTCAACTTCTCAAAGTGGAGATTTTTCTAAATGATTATAATCATGTCGATGACTCGGGCATCAGTGTCCAGTGAGGGTGAGGGTACGAGTCTAAGTGACCCGGCAAAATATTAATATTCCCACCTATATGTTTTCAATGTTCTTGCTGAAATGATATTTGGAATGTTTCACAAGCATTTCTTGTATAATGTGAGTGTTTAGTACTGAATAGTTGTAAGTAAAACCTGAATTGAAATGCATCTAAAGTAATGTCCGACTAAAATGTATTAACATATCCCCTATTCTTATTCAAGCGTCTAGCGGCCGATATGGGTACTTTATACCTTTAGAAGAATCCATGTAATATATAGGTCATGAACCTGTTCTTTATATCCTCAATTATGATAGTGTAATGAATAGCTTCGGCATTCACAAACAACTGGAAAAATGGCAGAGGTGGAGAAAGTTTTGGAAGATATGGCATACCAAGTCAGCAACATATTGGAAGCTTCGTGTTTGTTTTCCATCACCATATACGGTCAACGGTTGCTTACGGATGGCCTGCAAGAGAAGGCCACAAGAGTTAAAAATCAGTGTGACCGACAAACTTGTTTGTTATTACCCAACATTTTGAATTTGGATTTTACAAACTTTTTATTTCTCAAAATGACAAAATCATAAACAATTTTAGTCTGACTATATGTGAGATCCTGACTACTGTGCAAGTGATTGTGCCCTGGTAAAATAGGGGAAGCAATTCAACCTGTGCAACAAAATTGCTCACAACACGGCCATCATCTAAACACATTCGGGGGCCATAAGTGTTGAAAATGCGTGCAATCCGCACCTGCATAGATGCAAAACCAGATAAAGTCCCATTGCATTTTGTATTAACTATTCAAAAGAATCAAAGCTCAGATACATCTAAGCAAATTCAATGTGATATGAAACTACCATGCTAGAAAATCTCTAAAAATTTCATGACTTTGAATTTTTATCAAGAAAATGACCCCAATCACCCACTATTGTCATCCTCAATGACACCTAACAACCCACAAATGAAGGTACTTCAAGTGCACCAGCGGTCAATTCGCAATAACATTCTCTTTTTGTTTTTTGAACTAGTGTAACTGAGAAGCAAACATAGCCATTCCCGTAGTGCATCTCCTCATCTTCAGACATTTATAACAGCCCTGCAAGTAATATCATTCTTTAATCTGCAATCATTGAGTTTTAAATTTTGGTGAGTACTTAACGATACCATTTGTCTCTGCACTTCCTAATGGGGAAATTACTCCATTTCTCTGGTTATGGCACATTTGTGCAATGACACCACATGACTAAAATTACACGGTTATAAAGTGCTATTGGTCATTATCTGTGAGGACCTAAACAAAATATACTTCAACATGAGTTCAAACAAAGCATGTCCTAAGGTTACGGAGATATCAATTAGCACATGTAAAACTTAACATGTACTGCAGGGTCTCAGAGCAAGACATTCCATCATCTCAACCCTACCTGATGATGATATGAAGCTATTAACAAGGCTGAATGAGGTATTTATAAAAGAGTAAGCCTTTATGTGACCGCAAAAATAGCACATCACTATTGGAACGGACTAGTAGTACTTCCGTCTGACAACATTTCATAAACAAAAACCTTAAGTCAAATCCATCATGGATACATAAATATCAGGTAAGGTTACCTCAACACCTGCCCCTCGATGATAATCCATAGTCAAGGTTTCAGCAGTTCGTTTGCCTTCATCATAGCAGCTCCTAACACCTAAGTATTTGCAAGTGCTATGTGATTATTATCACCATTGAATGATGACCACGAACAAAAATAAAATAGAAGAAAAATTTGATCCGCAGCAGCTCACCTATTGGATTCACGTGTCCCCAGTATGTCTCTTTCTGGGGATGCTCGAGGGGATCCCCATAAACTTCACTAGTACTAGTGAGCAAAAACTTTGCCCCAATTCGCTTTGCTAGCCCCAACATGTTAAGCGTACCCATCACATTCGTCTTGTAATCTCAGTCAAGGATTCCCAACCATTTCAAAGTTCAACCCCAGCAAAATTTCCTCTCCATTTAGATAGATGCAGATTTCAAAAGAAGGGATTCTAAGTCCTATTTCAGCAATACTATTAAGAGGTACGGCTTAGTGGTAAAAGAAAAATATTCGGCAGGGAAACTTATGTAATTGATAATCCGAAACATGAAATGAGTATCACCAAATTCAATAAATCAAACCCAAAATTAAGCTATTCTATTTCTCATCAATGAATTACGATAAATCCCTCCCTCCATTGAAATCCACATCTACCCAGTGTCTAACAGCCCCATTCGATAGAGGGTTTTGATAAGAAAAGAAAGGAAAAGATTAGAGTTTATTCCAAATCACTCATTTGGGATTGAGAAATTTGTTGAGACACAGAGAAAAAGTACAAAAGTGATACTACCTCCATCCCTTTTTTAGTGTAGACATTTCCATTTTGGGTAACAATTACCATTTTGCCCTTTTGAAAAAAGAAAAGAAAAGATTAGAGTTTCTTCCAAATCATTGAGAAATGGAGAAAAAGTATAAAAGTGATAATTTTTTATTGGCTCCTTCCCTTTCTCACCAAATTTCACCAAAAAATAGTGAGATTTAGTGAGAAAGGTCTCCCCTTTCTTATCACACCCTTTCTCACAATTCAACGTGCTGTAAATGTAGATATACAATAGAACCATAGAACTGAAAACCACCAATGTGATTCAGAGAAAGACAAAAAAAAATCACAAAACCCAGCAAGGATATGATAGTCTTGACAGGATTATACTTATAGTGAACAGGAGAAGCAGGGCAAGCCAAGTGATAGATCTGATCCACCTCCAACAATATAGGTTCAACCACATCATGCCTAACAAGCTCAAACCTCGAATCCCCAAAATGATGCATCACATTCTCTTTCCTCCCAGTAAAGAAATTATCAATCACAATCACATCATCGCCTCTCCCCAACAACTTATCAACCAAATGACTACCCACGAACCCCGCCCCGCCCGTAACCACTATCCTCAACCGCTTCCGCCCCACCTCCGCCGGCACCCTCCCACTCCCCCAATTCCGATATGGCTTCGATACGGATTCGCGATTCGTGTACGAATACGACTCGGGTACGTAGGAGGAGTGGCGGGTGGGATCTTCCGAGGGGGCGAGGTGGGAGAGAATGGGTTGGAGGATGAAGAAGGTGGCGCCTATGAGGATGCCTATGAGGATGAAGAGGAGGCGTTGTTCTTTGAGGAGGTAGGATAGGGATCTAGGGAGGGATCTGGAGGAGTATGGGTGCTTTTGGGATTTTGGGGAGTACGGATGGGATGGGGTTGTGGTGGGGATTTCTTCGTCTCGTCTCTGGTGGGTTGTTGTTGACTGTTTGTGAAGCTGTTTCATGGTGCTTGAGATTTGCAAACTGAAAAAGTTGGGGTTTTCAGTCTTGGCGTTGGATAAAAAATTGAGATTTACAGTTTGAAGGGATTTTGGAATGGATTAATGGGCGGAAATCGTACCTTGTAACAGAGAGAGGGGAGGCGTTGAAATCAGATTGGGAATTGGGAAATCTGCTTTGTGAAGCTTTCGCGTGATGTTTACTGAATTGGTTTGGAGGTGGAAGATGCAGTGACCCAGGGAGGAGAGAGAGAGAGAGAGAGAGACAGCAATGGGACAGACAGTTAATAGAACGAATTGTCAAACGGTTGAGATGTCACTCGATGGAGGGCAAAAATGGAAGAAATGCAGTCCGGATTTTGGTTTGCGGTATATCTACGGGAATCGATCAGAGTGTACCGACATGTACAGATCAGTTTACGGAACCTACTTTTAGGTTTTTTTTTTTTTTTTTCACGGAACCTACTTTTAGGTTCCATACAAAAGATTTCAGCTGTTCATTAATTTTAAAATATTTTTTTAAGTGGTACAACAAAAAATTAGCTCAATCGGATTATTGTAAATATTTGATCCAATGTATCGATTTTTATCCGGAAAGTAGGATCATAAATTTTGAATGAAAAATGTGTACATTGGATCAAGTGTTTAAAGTTATTCGATTAAGCTGATTTTCATTATTACTTGAAAAACTATTTTAATTTTAAAATTAATGAACAACTCAGATCTTTTGTGCGGTTTCCAAAAGTGGGCTCGCAAATCAATTTGTGCACCATCAGTGTACTTTCATCGGTACCCCTAACTGGTCTGGTTTGTGCAATTTCTCTGTCAAACAGAACGCAAGCAGATAACGAAATTTTCGTATACTTTATTTCACTTCACTTTGATTTTATTGAAAGATATTTTTCATTAAATACTTGACAACCCAACGAACCCAAAAACAAGTACTCCCTCCGTCCCGAAAATGATGTCCAAAATTACTATTCACACCTCTTAAAAGATTATCTATATTTTTAAACGTATAATGATTTATGTATGCAATATGGATCTCGATTGATAGATCTCACTTAATACTATTACAAAATGTTTTTAAAATCACAAAAAGTATTATAAATTGCAAGATGTAGATAATTTTTTGAGGGTGGTGAATAGTGATTTTGGACATTCTTTTTGGGACGGAGGGAGTAGTAGTTAGCTCATGTGGTAGAGCTCTTGGATGTCTTACACTGCATCCTGGGATTGAGTCATATTCCCCCTCTCTCACGTAATTGATTAGGAATTACGAATGACACGAAAAAGAAAAAGAAAAAGAAAAAAAGAGAGGCAAAAGTCCCAAACTCAATCCAGTATGACTTCCTAAAGTTTTGGAGTGGGTGCTTTATAAATGTAATTGATTTTCACACCTCCAAATTTATATTCACTCTTTTTTTTTTTTTTTTTTTGTCTTTTAGTGAAATTTTTATAGACAAAAATAGGGATGTGATATTAATTTGGGGTGTAGAAATAACTCCCCTATATAAATTGTCATTTTAAAAAAGAAGGCAAAATTTATTTATCTCCCTTGAGATTTTCAACAATGACAGAAACATCCCCTTAAGTTTCTGAAATTGCACTATACCTCCTTTTGATTAAGTTGTCGATTGCTGATTCCCCCATCCGCTAGGGAGCTATTATTGACTTGACGGAAATTTGTGATCAATACATAAATCGACTTCATTATCCGTTTTATCCATTAATGCCCTCCCAAACTCAATTAAAAAATATAAATGCTTCAAATCACTACAAATTCACTCGACATATCTCTCATACACTTTTGTCACGAAAATTAAAATGCATGTATACATTTATTTCTTTTTCGAGGCAAGAAATGAAATCACCAATAACTTTCTTTCATTTGGAAAATTCATTGTCTTGGATGAGAATTTCTTTTTAAAATAACATATGAGAAAAATACCATGTTGAGGGCAGGTGCATATTAAGATTGCCATTGAATTAGTCAACGGGCGCAGAAAAAACATGGGGCTATAATAATAATTTTGGGTTTTATGTAGAATTAGCCTTGTACATAACTCTCTTACAAATAGTCTTTGAAATCAAAGAATACCTTATATATATGGTTTCAAATATGCATACATAAACATTTTTGTAGACACCCCGATTTTGAACCCAAGATGCACTCGAGCATTCCCGATGATGAAATAGACCAATCGTGCATACCTCGAGGCTAAGAACAAGGCTTGAACTCACCGAACCACCCTAAACCATTCTAAACCCTCCTAGAACAACCTTAAACCAACCAAAATGACCAAAATACCCTTCAAACCATCCATAAACCATTTCAAAACAAACCCAAGCCTACATCATCTTCTAGTACATTCAAAACCCTCTTTATTGATATATAATACGTCTCAATCCATTTTGAAATGAGGGAGATGTGTCCGTTTTACCAAAATGACTTATTTTCCCGACCTTCTGAGGGTAAAATGGTCACATACTTTAATGTACAAATTATCTTGGGTTCAAACTACTTGGGTTAGAAAGTACACTCGACAAGCTTTCCAACGCTTCAAACCACGCATGAAACGGAGTTCGGTAGCACCCGGGGCGGCCCCGCAAAGTTTTACCTTTTGAGCAACAGCCTTGAGCGCTCAAACCCTGGACCTTGAGCGCTCAAACCCAAAAATCCCACCTTGAGCGCTCAAGCCCATGGCTTTGAGCGCTCAACTCTGATCCAGATCAGTTTTCTGCAGAGCATCTAATCATGATATTCTACTGCAAGAGGAGCGTCTACCTATGTTTTCTACTGCCTAAATACACTTCCTAGACCCTTGAACATCTCCTCAATCACCCCCCAAACCCAATTCAAAAATTAAACCCATTTCCCTCCCATTTCTCTCTCTATATAAACCTCCTCCACTCCCTCACTCACAAGGTTGGCTGCCCCTACTGCCATTTTCTCCCCCCATCAGATCAAACCCACTCTCTCTCATCACTTCTTCCATAGCCACCATCCTCCATCATCTTCAACCTCCAAAACACCCAAAAACCTTCTAAAAAAAGGCCTACAACACATGGGTCTTTGAGAAACCAACTACAACAGCCCCTCTCTCACTCTAATAAGCCATTTACAGCCCATACACTCCATCAATTTCGTCCAAACCTAGCTCTTCCATCAAAACCCACCTCATCCAAGCCAAAATCACCATTTTAAGCTCAAATCCTCCATCATCCACTCAATCAATCACTCAATCAGCCCTACACTCACACTCCTCTGTCCAAAATACTTCATCTATAGCCCATAAACACAGCCACTACCCATCCATTCATCAAACCACAAGTTCAAGCCTTGATCAAGCCAAAAGGTAGTTAAAACCATGTGAAAATCACTGTTTTGGTCTTGCTGAGGGAGACCAGTGGGCTCATTCAAGTTCCTCATACTTGAAATGAGCCTACAAGTTCTGAAAAGTATTATAAAATAGCAAAATTTGGTGACCTGGAAGTGGTTTGAGCGCTCAAGGCCTTACCCTTGAGCGCTCAATCCACTTTGAGCGCTCAAACCCCAACAGAAAGTCAGTCACGGTGTTTCAGCCATAACTTTTTACTCCGAACTCCGTTTTCAACGTATTATATATCAAAACGTAGATAATTTGAAGGGCTACAACTTTGTAGTTTTATGTTCTTCTCATTTCTATATCAAAACCCTCCAAAACATGCAAATAGTGTCGGAAAGACAAATAATTTTGTTCAAAATGGTGTTTTAAATTCTATTTTTCTCCTTCATTGTCATTTTCTTTGTTTATACCATTCTATCATCGCATTGTACACTTCGCACAAGGATCCACCATCACTTAGTTGGTGTTTTAATATTCATTTACGTGTTTGCCATTCCCGTATCCCCCATTTCGTGTTTAAAATCGAATTTCAAATATCTTCAAAATCCCACAAATATCAAGTAGAGACCGGTTCATGGACCGGGCGAGAGGGGTGCCGTAAAACCCTTCCCCTCTCGTAACCAAACCCCCGAATCCGAGAAATCTTTGGTTTTGCCATGATCAGTGAAATCTTTTTCAAATGGGCAAATGAGTCATATTTTTGATCGGTTTCTCGGGTTCGGACCTCAAATCCGGGTGGCGACTCTAACAATCACAATCTTTTCGTACAATCTCAGTGGGCCGTCCACAATTTTCTTTTTGATAAAGCTTCAAAAAATGCACATGATAAATCTATACCAATATATAAACTATTTGAATACCTAAACTAAATTCTAGGAATGAAATTCTATAATTTAAGGGGAGATATACATTTACGTATAATTACCTATGTATAGGTATATGGAGAGAGGTGCAGAGGGGATGTATCTGTTATAGTTAGAAATCTTAGGGGATGTCAATGAACTAGAATGTCGGTGTCACATAATTGTGTGACTTGTGTCCTTATCATGGGAAAGATTCAAGGAATTGTTAACATCGTGTCCTCATCGTGGTTTTGAGGATCATCAAAAAGTGGTATATTTTTAAGGCGGAGTCTCTCAAAAGAGCTGTAAACCCATAGACACGATGTGTAACAGAGAGTTCTTGAACAACAATCCAGAGAGGCCTAGAAATATTTGGACATGTTGGCCGAAAACAATCAATCTTGGGACCACTCGAACCGTTCCGAAAGGTCTAGAAATGGTCAAGGTCCAAGTACTCCCAGTAAGTTCACATTGGGCGAGCAAACCGACCTACACCACAAGGTTGATCAACCCACCTGAAAAATGGAAACGATGAAGTTGAACAAGGTGAACGAAGGATATTATATACTATCTCTTAGGTTCACCAATCCGTAATCAAAAGTGGCTTTACAATTTTGTCGGATACATATATGGATAGTAAGTGGGCAACCAAGTTAGGCGTCGCGTTTGAGCGACCCAAACATTAGGGCTGGCCATGCACGTGATACCCTAACAGCCTTATCCACCGCACATTCTTATGGGGGCCAGTATTATATTAGATGTTCTTTTTTTTTTTTTTTTTAGAATTTGTTATTTTAACTATAAAGTCTATGAACCAAAATGGTCCCTCTAAGATGCACGAGATGGGTTAATATTGTTTAAGGCCCATGGACCGTAAACTTCTCTACAAGAAAGATTTTCCTCGACTAGTAGGGCAAGTAGGAGCTCTGACATGGGCTAGCTCCAAGCCTGCGTTACCGATCTGGGCTGGATTTCATTATCATGGCTGGAACTGGCCCACACAAAGGATCCCTAAAGAAATGAAACAAGTCTTCTTGACAAATAGGTGACTCAACCAAAGAATATTGACAAAAGGAAAAGATTCGATGATGCATAGTAAATTAAGAAGGGAAATTCTCTGGTGCCTTATCAAGTTTTAATCAGAAAGCCTGCAAATTGAAATTCCCTTTATTTTTTATGTGTCTTTCAAAGTTTCAATTTACTTTATGGAGATCGAAGTTTCTCAAAAAACTCTACGGAATTCTAGCATTGGTCGCGTGAAAATGGGTTGGTATCTGTGTCAGCTAATTCAAATTCTATCACCGTTAAGTACTTTCGTTAGATCCATGACACTAGCAAGTAGCAACTACCCCAGGCAGTTACTAGAGAGGGTTCACATCCCGAGTAAAAAAGAACGAGAGTTTTTTCTTCCTAGTATTATAGATGTATGAACAGTGATAAGCTGTTTAGTTTAGAGGTTGTGTATGGATTATGAATTTGAAGACAAAATTATGGAAGGAAAACCATATGAGAAGATAATGTCATCTGATATTCTGATCTACATTATCTAGTTCTTCATCTTACTTTCCATGATCAAATTACAAACCCTAGAGCCATCGAGCAATACTATTCAAAATTGCAAGTTTTTACCTTAAATTTTCACAGTCAAATTTTGTTGTTTTGACCCCACATAAAATCTATAAATTGCCTCAATCTGCTTCAAATGGATTAAAACCACTTGAAACCACATGTCTTCTCGTTTGTTTTGCTAGTTAATTATGAAGGAAGCTATCATGCATTATTTACAAAATATAATATGTCTTTGGTACTAATTATATACAAACTTAGATATATGATTGTATCTATCTTATACTCTTCGTAAATATAGGGACTTTTACATGGATCTGATTTTTTACTCCACTGATCACCGCAATTCTTGGCTACGACCTTGTTTAGATATCCTTTTATGAAAAATAAAAGGACAAGTGTATGAAAGAATCACAAACATACATTTGGGCCTTGTTCTCCAATAGATTTTAGGTACATAAAATCTCACATTTTATGACACTCCAATCTCAACACATAAAATGTAAAAGTCATTTTATGAGATTTTCATAAAATCCATAGGAAAACTACTACATTTTATCAGTTGGGAAAACAATTCCATTTTATCACCTCTCCATAAAATGCTCATTTTATGAGATTTTCATAAAATCTACCTAAAATCTATTGGAGAACATTGGAGAAATCCGTTTACAAGTGGGAATTCTGTATAAGCACGCACACACACGTAAATAGGTCAAATCCACATGCAGGCAAGTTGGCAACAATGTGGTCTCATTACAATTAAGATTTAAGGCCACTATGCATCATAGGCCTATATATTCAACCACAAAATCACCAGCTCTTGTCACTGTCACTTGCCTGCATCAAACTTGGTGCGTAGCTCAATTAATATCTACTACTCTTGAGACTCTTCCACAGCCGGGAAAAAATGCCCCGTATAACGTAAGAGTTGATAGGAACGTCTGAGAAGTTTTTAACTTGAGACTAGAAAAGAGTATAAACTCTTAAGTCCCGGCCGGGCTCTGTCAATGAGACCAACCCCTAATGCATGTTATCTCTAAATTGAACTTTGACAACGAGACCAACCCCTAATAATGCATGTTATCTCTAAATTGCCTCTTTATCCAAACGACTTCACACATTACCTGGTTACCATTCACGTTTTCCAGAATTTTTGGTAGTGAAATTTGGCGGGTTCGACTTTGATGCATATGTACGGAGTTCAAGATGGTGACAAACAGAGAAATTTCTATCAAGTGCTACGAAAATTGCCATATGAAGGGAAAAAAATAGACCTTTTTTTTCAGTTAGGACCATGGAGGCTGCGTAATCGTCCAAAAAACCAACTTGGTGGTCAATTCCGAGTTTATTTCTCAAAAAATTGCGTACACAAACACGGACATTTTATTTCAACCATGTGGTCCATGTCATGCTTTAGGACTTGTTACATAATCGACTAATCGTGACCGATAATCAGGAGAGTATATGTGGAGTTATTAGAACTGCGAATTAAGGTTCAAGATATTCAATTTGTGGACACAGTTTAATTATGCAATCAACAAAAAGAACCCATCTTGGCTCCAAGTACTTATTTTTTGAGGTTGCCTCCACAAATATTTACTATATTTTAATTTTACCATGTCAAATGCAATCTCAAGAACTTGTAATTTTATGACATGCTCTAATATGAAGAATACCAAAGTTATTTCGCAAAACAATGGGCAATTAAGTTAGTACAATGTCTAGACGCTCTTTCTTGAGAGACGGCCAAGAATGTGTAAGCAATAAGGGAGGGACAGATCCAGAAATTTATATTAGTGGGGGCAAGTACTATTAACTCGTACGTTTATAATCTCTTAGAATAATATATTTTTGGCTAGTAAAGTAACATATATATATATATATTTTACCATATATGTAATTTTATCTCACAATTACAAAGAATGGGCGTCTTTGCACAAAAAAAAAGTATGAAAATTTAGCATTCTAAGAAATATATCAGACAAGTATCCGTATAAAGTAAATTTAGAGTAACTTTATTAGAACACTATTATAAATTTATTAGGTATAATTGAAATATTAAGAAATGTTAATAAAATTTTGTATATTCAAGTGGCGTAACACCCCATGGGACCCACATAGGCCTCGTCCCTGATCACAGGCCAAGCCATGTTTATTCGGAGCTAAACTTTATTTTCAATTAGGCTCCGTTTGTTTAGAGCGGAAATCATTTTCTAGAAAATGTTTTCCGATAGAAAATGTTTTCTAATGTTTGGTACAATGGAAAACAAATGTCAACGGCAAAACCGTTTCCTAATTCAACGGAAAACCACCCCTGACAGCCAGAAAATGATTTCCCGATTTTAGATCCGGAAATTATTTTCCAAGAACCTCCCGTCTACTCCCATCCTTCTCCCGCTACTCTATATACCAGGAATACTCTCTCTCTCTCACCCCCACAGATCTCTCTCTCTCTCTCTCTCTCTCTCTCTCTTCACCAACGACTCCCAAATCTCTCTTCCCCTCTCTCTATTTACCGATCCTCCGCCGTCTCTCATCACTATTACCTTTGCCGCCGCCACTTTGAACACCGATCTGCTAGCCTCTTGAACATCGCTGGGAACTTCACCATTCTCAAGCCTTATTCCAGAGAATCCAGACAATGGGCTTTTACTTTTCTCGATTTTACCAAAGCATTGAAAGAAGGAAAATAATTCCATTTTACTTGCTGCAAGTTAGGGAAAGGAAAGAAAGTAGAGCACGTGATTTTTGGACCTTTGGTTTGATACTGATGAGTATTAGCTGGGTAATTTTTTTATTTCTCACAAAATGGCCATTTTGGCCAATTGTGATATCAATGATGTCAACCAAACATGAGATAGCGTTTTCCAGAAAATGTTTTTTTGTCACAACTTTGACCATAACATGTTTTACTTTCTTGAAAAAGTTTTCCATGGAAATCGTTTTCTAGAAAATGTTTTCCACCCAAAACAAACAGAGTCTAAGTTACATTTTCTGTCGGCTTTATAGATATTGTGGCAGGCTTCACATAAATGGTCTAAATTTTTCGATCTAAGTTTTTTGAAGATTTTGGCTAACGATCTTGACATTTAGTTACATCAATCGCTACCGCATAATATTTCAAATACTTCTGCATCAATTAATCAGGAATGATTTATAGGAGAACTAGTTAAGATCTACGATTCTTGTTAGCAAAAAGAAAAACTTAGCCAAGAAGAATCGATCTCTTTGATTTAGTACCAAAAAAATTACCCAATGATCTCATTACTGCATGATATTCAAATAATTCCGCATGAATTGGAAAATGATAAGTAGATCTAGTGATGTACGATTCTTAACAAAAATTGTGTACGTAGCTGAGTTTTCACTAAAAATGCTTTTGGTATTTTTGATATTTTCAGTATTCTCGCACTCACATTCTGCTAGGTGAAAATATCAAAAATAGCAAAAAAAATACCATAGTGGGAACTCACCCTTAGAAGCAGGGATGTTCAATAAAAGCCAATTGATGATCATTTATATTTCCATTGGTATATATGGAGACTGTTACTCTTATAATTGTGGGCTGGGTGTTTAATTTTCCTTCAAATGGTGTTCAAGAGTGTAAAAATTGGGTGTTCAAATCAAGCTAAATTAAATTACTACCTATTTTATTCAACAAATTTCTTTTAGGGTGTTCAAGTGACAACTCTTTGCAAAGGGTGGAGCTGCCTCGATATTTGAGGTTAACATAAATAATATTCTTACTTATTTTGTTTGTTGTTCATATAAGATGCTAAATATGGACTATGGCTACCAATTTCTCTCAATTTTCTATCATTCCAGATGTGCACATTTTTGTTAATACAGCTCATGATAAGAGAAAATCCAACAACTTTGTTCGTTTTGGTTTTCAAGAACTGGTTTTCTCAATTATTATTCAATTATTACCCCAATTTTTAAATTTTATTTTTATTTTTTTCTCTATCTCTCTCCAATCATTAATATCTATTTTTTAATTATTATCTCTATTTCTCCCTCTTATCAATACAAAAACCAAAACTCAAAATCCAAACCAAACACAACCTAAAGAACCATGAATTATTGGCTTGATATGTAAAAGTGTGAATTATTGGCTTGATATGAATTATTGGCTTGTGCCTATGTGGTCACAAGGAGCAAAATGTCATATCCAAATTCAATCACATAGATTTTTAGCAGCAGTCCCTGGGTCCTACTGAAATGGGTGTTTTTCTTAAAGAAAATAAAATTTGTGGCATATGAAGAAAATTGTGAGGTGCAGATAGGGTAGAGTACACATAGTGTTCGAGTGCCAATCTCGACCGTCTAAAAGTATTTTGGATGACCCAGATTTCTCTCTCTCTCTCTTGCTCTCTCAAATCTAGACTGTTTAAAAAATTCTTTTAGATGACCGAGATGCACGCTGAGTACCGAGCAGGCACCCAAGTTTTCCCGTGGCATATGGTCTTCAAAGCAATTACTAGGATCTTTCTGAAAATGATTTCCTTGTACTTTAGCTAATTAGTCTTTTTTGGTTGGTGGGGTGAACCAATAGTTGATAAGCAGGTGTGATAATGAGAACCACACCAACCTGTTAATCATTAGTGAATCAATATTCGAAAGGTTTCCATGTAAGTTGGAGGGATTGGGAATGGCCCACACAAATTTTAACAGGATGACCCAAATGTGTTGAAACAATATTGGATTATGCCAAATAAATGTGGTTTTGGATTTTTTTCTCAACTCGAATTTATGCAGTTGGTTTGAACATCACGTTTAAAAATCTTAAGAGATCAAATATGAAATATATGTTCCAATAAATCCCTCAAACAACAGATAATTTGAAGTACGTACGGCAGCAAAGTACACTTTTGATGTTAACTTTTGACGGATCCGGTAAAAATGCTCCAATGCCCCAAGGCCGTCAGACTAGACCGCTAAATTTTTGAATAATTGTTGCTTACGAAAAGTGAGAATCAAAGGGTGATGACATGTATTTTTGAAGGACCCTGCTATGGGTACAGAATTTTTTGTACAGAAATTGTACAAATCGCTCTCGGGGACCCACTTTTGGGTCCCACAAGAGTGATCCGAACCGTTCATTATTCTTAGAACATTTTTTCGAAGGGTCCCACAAAATTTCAGCTCAATCGGACGGTTAGAAGTACTTGAACCAAAGTCCCACCGTTTCAATCACTTCTAACCGTGTAGGACTTTGGTTCAAGCACTTCTAACCGTCCGATTGAGCTGAAATTTTGTGGGGCCCCTCGGAAAAATGTTCTAAGAATAATGAACGGTTTGGATCACTCGTGTGGGACCCAAAAGTGGGTCCCCAAGAGCGATTTGTACAATTTCTGTACAAAAAATTCTGTACCTGTAGGTTTATCCATTTTTGAACTGACAAAAAGCCAAAAAGGTTGAGAAAACGATTACTACAAAAAGTCTGGGTGATGACAATTGCATACATGGGGTTTTGATTTATATAAGTCAAGGAATCAGAGGTCATAAGCAAACGTGTGTACAAATGGGCATCTCCGATTTCACATGGCAAAAGCGTTACGTGGCTTAGCCTGCCGGCTCAAATGATCTTCTAAGCCATATAATGCTTTTGCCATGTGAAATTGACTAAGCCATGGGTTACACTTTTGTATGCCAAATATTTAGAAGATCTCATAACCAACTTTTGTATGCCAAATATTTCGAAGCGAACTTCTTGAATGAGATCTTCTATATATTTGGCATACAAAAGTTGCTCAACAAAATGTCTTCATGATAAACCGTTACAAAAAAATTTACCATTACAACAATTTAAACGACAATGATTTTGACACCTCACTTTCTTATAATTGCACTGCAAAAATGTCTTTCAGTACAAAAAATACGCACAAGACCAATACTACAAGATAAATTTTGGAGTGCAATTATAACTAGGTGGAGTGCAAAAATCATTCTCCAAATTTAAAACATGTAGTTATTCAGAAATGAACAACAGTTATAAGTAATACTTCAAAATCAATTGAACCCCAAGACACATGGAGATAGGAGCATCTATTATATTCATGTTCTAAAATTAAGCCTCAAGTTGCTAGTAATTTCAGTTTTGTTTGGCCCTTAAAGCTTGGATTGGCGTAGTTTCATGAGTAGCAGGCTCAAACTAAAAATAAATTGACCTAAAGTGCCTTAAATATTTCGGGCCCCTATTTTAACAATTTTTGGGGGGCTTGAAACGGCGGCTTCACTGGCTTGTGCTCTAAGCCTGCTCTGCAAGTGTGGGGGCTGCGATCCTCGTCTTGAACCTTCTGACTCGCCTAGAGGATTGGCCTAAGAACTTCGCCTGAGTGCTCGGCCGAAAGGATAGCGCATCACCTGAGTGTCGTGCCTGAGGGCTCCGCCTTGCCTCCACTTAAGGGTGAGCGCTCCGCTGGAAGCCTCCACATTGCCTCCGCCTTCTGATCCCCTTAACCGTTCTGCCTGAGCTCATTCTCTGCACACGAAACAACCGTGTTAGCGTCTAACCGAACCGTGGTTGGCCTGGAAAGGCACTCCAAAGGTCTAGTGAGAGAATGAAGAAGAAGAAAAGTACAAGCAAGAGTTTAGGATTTTGAGAGTGGAAAGAGGCAGACCCTATTACCTTTTAAGGGGAAGCGGGGGAGGTGCTGTGCACAGCCATGCTGTGCATGGTGTTGTGCACCCCTCAGCCGTTGGATCGAGTTTTGGACGGTTCGGATGTGTTTTGATTTTTTACCGGTAAAAAAAATCAAAATTAAAAAAAATTGCCGGACACATCCGAGCCATCCAAAACTCGATCTAACGGCCGAGGAGTGCACAGCACGGCTGTGCACAACACCTCCCCCGAGTCCCTTTTAAGGCTGATGGTTGTACCTTTTATATTGATTACTTGGCTTGTCCTCCAAGTACAAATCGTGCCTAGCACGCGCATGTGATCGTCGAGGGGTAGTAGGGTGCCAACTTCGTTGGGATCTTACTCTCATTGTGATGTTGTTTGCTTTTTTTCATTTTAATCTTTATACCATTTACAATTGATTAATAAAGTCTTTTTTATACTATTCAAAAAAAACTTGTACATGTGAAAAAAAAAAAGTTGAAAACTAAAATATCGACTCACTGAATAATTTTAAAGATTGTGACTGAATATAGAAATTGGCTGTTGCTTTACTCTTTTTTTTTTTCTTTTTTTTTGAATGGGAAAGAAAGTTTCATTAATTAAAAACATCAAAAGATTATGTACGGAGTTGAAGATAGAGACTATACACAGAGGAATTGGCTGTTTCTTTTCCCAAAAGGACGTTTTAATCGTTTTAATTCTATCAAGGGCTACGAAATTCGATGTAACGTATCAGAAATTGCCAGAAATTGCCATATGAAAGGGAACAAAAAAAAACCCTTTTTTCTGTCACGACCACAGAGATTGCGTAGTCGTTCAAAAAATCACCATAGTTGTCACCACAAGAATTTGTTTCTTAAATTTGGTACACAAGCACGTACATTTTATTTCAACCATGTCCCTCTCAATAAGAATCAATGCGTTTGAAATTCGATCTCTAGAGGTTTTAATGTAATACTGAAAGAGGACACATAGTATGGAGTCGATACACAGAGAAATGCGAAGCCTCAATATATTGATATGTGTGGACAGAGATTGCTCATTAATTAACCTGAAAAAACCCCATCTTGGTGATCACTCCAAGTATTTATTTCTTGAGATTGCCTATTTACTAACAAATCGGTCTTGGCCTGAATTAGTAGGGATAGTTTCCCACTTTCCCGGAATAAGCCACTTGACTAAAAGTGCTTCTCAGCTTTTGTCTTTATTCAAATAGGAGTATTTTTTTCCCCCTCTCCTCGAAACCAACCAATATTAATCCACAATAGTCTAACACAAAACTTACAAAAACGATTTTTTTTTTTTTGAATAAAATCAAAATCCAACAAGTGGCTTATTTTCAAAAACTAAACCTTATGCATCTCAAATTCAATCTCAAGAATTTGTAATTTAATTATAGTCTAATCGGGAGAATATATACCAAACTTAATTTATTTTTTCTATTATTATCTGCCTAGACAGTTCTTGAGCTCAAGTGTGGGCAGGGCCCGGGTGACCCGCCCCGCCTCCTCCCAATTTCTTATTTTGGAGTATATTATATATATATTTTTTGTAAATATTTTTAAGAATGTTATACAATTTCGAAAATAATTAAAAAGTACAAACAATATTCATTTCGAGAACATTAAATGACTGAATTTAGTCTTGAAAAAATCATCGTACGAAGATTCTTTTATAATTCGACTCCCTCTGATATCGATTTCTTGCTCTGCCAGTGACTGTATGTATACGATCAGAGGCAGAGCTATGTTTACTGAGAGAAATTCATTTCTCGTGAGGCTTGGTACAATGTAATACTCCCTCTGTCTCAAATTGTTGGTCCATTACGAAACTGCGTGTCATTTTTCAATTGCTTATATCTTTTTATTGATAATGTTTTTCATGATTTTGAAAGTCCCGTATAATAAAGTCAATTGAGCTCTATTAAATAAGATTCATATTGTATATATTTTGAGATCCATATTAAAATATATAAACAATTAAAAAATGGCACGCATAGGTGTAAAATTAATGGTCTAAAATGGATCGCAGGGAACTTCAGGAAGCACCGTTCTATACATATAGACCAGAGAGTACTGACCATGCACAGACGGCACCGGTGACCCCCTTGTGGTTCCCAAACAGTCAATCCGAACCGTTCATCCATCTCAAAATCAAATTCCGAGTGGGTCTACGTGGGAATCGATGCAATCGGATGACCATATGAGCTCGACCCAAAATCACCCCATTTCGTTCAATTGTATTGAACGAAATGGGGTGATTTTGGATCGAGCTCATTTTGAACCAAACCGAGCCTTATATCTCGATCAATAAACATGCTTTAGTTCCAGGGGTATAGAAGTCTCTTTTGATTGTATTTGACAAATGTTTAATAAATGGTAGCTTCAATTATTATACTTGAATATTTTTTTAACAAATAAATACTTAACACACTTAAAAACAAATTGGTAGTACAATATTCGATCTCAGATAAAAAGGGTGCAATACATTCACCTCACAAATGGACAAAGTATAGCATATCTATATATAAGTTGCTAAAAATATACATTTATGTTTTTATTGGGCCAAAAAGACCTCTACTCAAGTTTAATATCAAAAATTACGGGGGTGCCCCTAAAATTTTGGGTTTTTGGGATACCTTAGGCCCAGGTCTCTTAGGCCTAGGGCTTGGGCCGGCCATGGTTGCTTTAACCAAGTTCTTCCTTCACCCTCTTTGGCGACTCAACACCACCACACACACACGCATTCTCTCTCTCTCCATTAACAGGGTCTCGTAAACCCTAGATCTGGAAAAGCACCAACCATTGTCAACCACCACCACCACCACTACCACCGTCGACCAACAGCGCTGTCACCCAATAACCAACACCACCGTCGTCAAACACCGTCATTGACCAAAGAGTCGCCGTTTGATATTTGGTTCAAGGTTTGGTTCTCCCTAGATTTGGGTAAAAATTTGAGTAAAAACCAATTTGGTATGGGTTTGATTCTAGGACTGGAGGTGTGTTTGGGTAATTTTACTCAAATTTCGAATCTGAGTCTGAGTGTGGTTCAAGACTGCAGGTGCTCTAATAGATCTATTATGCTACTGACATACAGAATTTTATGCAAGAGAAGCAATTGAAAAATTAATGAACATCGTGAGTGTTTTTGGGATTGGGATAGCTAACTCATGTGTGTGTTTGTTTGTGTATCCTATATTTATTCGGGTATATGGTTACCGTATCAATCTCGACATCTAGTTGGCTTATACGCAACATCGTCACTACTGAATTGGGAAAATATGGTAAAATCTACTTGGGTATATATTACGATGAGTTTAAATTATTTCCACTGCCGGTGGAAACAAAAATTTCCTCCAAATCAATTGCATTGTGCCACATATCCATGTTCTACTGTTTGAGACCACTGCTTAGACACATGACGCCAGTGGCGACTCTAGGATTTTGGAAGTGGGGGGTCATTATAAACATCAAATACCTTTATCAACCATAAATCAAAGAAAATATCACAATAATAGCAACTAAAAAAAATTTTCCAACAAAAATCACATTTAAAGCTCAACATAATGAACAAAAGATATCATTAAAAAGCATAAAACAGTTTTCTCTGTTTACAGTTTTCGCCACATACCAAAAAAAAAAATTTACACAAGCTTCTACAATTGCATTCAATGTGGTCTCGACATACTATCAAATAATCCCTCCATCCCAAATTGTTGCTTCTGCTTTACTTTTTGAATCATTCAAACAATTATCTATATTTTATAATCTATAATTTTTCTATGATTTTAAAATATGTGTTTGATAAAATTAATTGAGATTCATCAAACAAGATCCATATTAGATATATAAATCATTAAAAATATGACGATATAAACAATTTTTTTAGTAACTAGGAGCAATAATTTAAGACGGTAGGAGTACTTCCTTACCAAGACAGATCAACCTATCCATATCAAAAGAACAAAACGAGTAACCAGGATTCAAACAAACCTCACAAATAGGGAGGATGAAAGTTGAGTAATTATCCAGTGGTGTCAACCCTAAATTTATAGGGGTTCATTTATGAATTTCTTAAAAAAAATTAACATAGTAGTAGTATTTTTTTTTTTTCGCCGTGGGGTCGGCTGACCCCCCTAACTCCTATGTGGAGTCGCCCCTGATGACGCAATACAATCGATTTGAAAGAAACTTTTGTTTCCACCGGCGGTGGAAATAACTTAAACTCTATTACAATTCCTCCTTAGCAAAACTTTTGTACTTAGAAACAAGGATGTTAAATAAGTAAGTCAATCTATCACTTTCTATTTCCATCAGAATAGAGACATTTATTGTTATGTGGCCAATAATACCCGAAAAATTCAACATCATATATAGCATCAAAACGAATCAAATGTTGCACTATTATCAGCACAATGAATTCGCAAACCATAGAACTTGTACGGATCGCGAGCAGAAGATTTTATCGAATAGAAAACGATAGTTTATATCTTAAGGTGTCCAGGATAGCTTAATGCATCTCGATTTTTCTGGTTTTATTAGCACTTTGGCAGGTTTTTCTTGGGGGCAATTTTGGGTTGATGAGTTTGTCTTTATTTGGATATTTTGGGTTGAAGCTCTTTAAGTTTAGAGGAGAGTCGGTTGACGGCTGTGTATGTCTGTATGAGGTTTTTCAATGCGTAGAGTCCTTAGGCAATGTTCCACTAACTTAGTTTTTTTGGTTTTTTAGTTTTTTTTTTGGATCTTTAGTTTTGCAAAAAAACTAACTTGTTCCACTAACTAGTTTTTTTTGGCTTTTTGGTTTTTTTTTAGGTTAGTGGAATTAAATGGTTTTTTTGTTGGTTTTTTGTGGGTTTTTTGTTAGCGGAATGGAGTAGTTTTTGAGTTAAAACTAAATTTTTTTTTAGTGGAACACCCCCTAGTGTAAGTTCATTTGGTTGGGGGGCTGATGGTCCTATGAGCTGTGTAACCGTTTGAGGCTCAAGTGGCATATGATCGTTGAGGGTAGGGTGCCAATTAACTTCGTTGGGATTTTATTCTCTTGTTTTTTTTTTTGAACATGTCATCATAACATTTCATAAACGCCATCCGGCACCGATTTCAACGAAAGACATGAATGAAACTAAAACCACTAGCAATTGAAATGAGAACGGCAAAAGGCTAACAAGGCCACCGGCTCGCAGACACACCTGCCAAAAGCAGACCCGACACCTTCGGGACAGGATTATGAATCCGATTAAAGGATAGTGGTAGAGCATCCCAATGGATACCCAGCTTAGACTTTTACACACAAATAGCGCATATGTAATCGAATAAAACCAAAAAGATATAACCAGTGAAAATCAACAGCAAAGCATAGAGCCAACAACCAAAGAAAACAAACTAAAAAAGGCTAGAATAACACAATAAAACTGAAGCAAAACAAGACTCATCACTGAGTCTCGAGAATACTCCGAGTCGATCTTATTCTCTTGTTGTGATGTCGTTTACTCTTGTTCTTTTTAATTTCTGTATGATTTACAATTGATTAATAAAGTCTTTTTTTTACTGTTCATAAAAAATTGTATGTGCCTTGTGTGTGTCAAAAAAAAATTGAAAACTAAAATATTGACACACTGAATAATTTTGAAGATAGTGAATGAATATAGAAATATTGGCTGTTGCTTTTTTTTTTTTTAAATGTGAAAGAAAGTTCCATTAATTAAGGGGGAGTTCTTGAATGGATTATTTGATTTTATCATCTTTGATGTTATTATCATCTTTTACGAATAGATTTTATCACACTAGATTTTATCAACCATTTTTTAAACTCATAGTGGTCCACAACTATTTTATCACCAAGATTTTATCTATTGGGAAAACAAGGTGATTTTATCACCCATCTATAAAACACCAACTAAAATCAACTTTTCCATTTTATCTCATAAAATCCATTCAAGAACTCTCCCTAAAAACATCAAATGATTATGTATGAAGTTGAAGGTAGACACTAGACAGAAGAATTGGCTGTTTCTTTTCCTAAAGGTCGTTTTAATATTTCTATCAAGGGCTACGGAATTGGATGTAACGTATGAGAAATTGCTTAAGAAAGGGAAAAAAAAAAGGGAATTGATAATCGCACTCCAAAAATTGATGCAGACACTCCAAGCTACAGTGATTTTCCAAAACCACCCTTTTGCAAGTTCCAATTTTACTTCAGGCGCTCCTAAATTTTTTTACTCTTCTCCTCTGTCTCCTCTATTTACGGAAGAAGAAAAAATGGACGCCCACTCAAACCCTAACCTGTAACAAAAACTCTATTGTGAATTGGGTGCTATAGATCGAGGATTCAAGCTTGGAAGGTATTTTAAGAAGGGCGTGGTTTGGCTAAAAAATTTCGCCATCATCGCTTCACAAATCCAAATGAGAGGGGAACCAAACAGGGAAAAAAACATCGATGCGCTTCAATACATCACCGGTCCACTACCACTACATGCATAAATGTTGGAAATTTTCGGATCTGAAAGCTGGTTCAAGCTCGTGATAAGTTTTCCATGTTCTAGCTATTAATTTTGTTATGTATATTTTTTAAGATTTTCTAACCCAACTCTTTCTAACCTAACTTCTCTCGTAAGCCCCTTTTTTTCAGCCGCCTCTCAGCCAGCTGCCGCCTCTTAGGGGGAGGACGGGCGCCTCACGCCAGTCTCTTGAACACCGACTCCCCTCCCCTCCCCCTATTTTTTCGATTTTCTAAGCGTTTTGATTAATCTCCCTCCCCAATCCATCCAGCCACTGCACCGATCGTTGATTTCTCCTGCTCCGATCTAACATGCAAAAGCAGATTTGCATAGCTATGGACTATGATTGCTTCTGTCTTTACCTTGGTTCAATAATCATGCGTTTGAAAATAAATCTCTAGAGGTTGTAATGTCTATATACATGTAATAATGAAAGAGGACGTACAATATGGAGTCAATACATATATAAATGCATTGAAATGTGTGGACATATAGAGATTGTTCATTAATTAACCCGAAAAGAACCCATCTTGGTGGTCACTCCAAGTATTTATTTCTTGAGTTTGCCTCTGAAGTATTTTTTTATTATTTAATTTTTTACTCAACCAAACCTGTCTCGGTCTGAATTAAAAGTGCTTTTCGAATTTTGTCTTTATTCAAATTTTTTAAGTCAAAAAGAAGTATTCTTTTTCCTCTCGTTAAGACGAACAAATATTACTGTAATCCACAAAAGTTTGACACGAAACTAACAAACACAGTTTTTTTTTTGGATAAAGACAATCCAATGAAAAAACCGAGTGACTAATCAGGAGAATACCAAACTTAATTTCTTTTTTCCTTTTATTTTTATCTGTCTAGACACTTCTTGAGCCCAAGTGTGTGTATACAATCAAAGGCAGAGCTATGTTTATTGGGAGAAGTTCATATCTCGTGAGGCTTGGTACAATATAATCAGTTACATTTCCTGTGTGTTTTATACATCTTGTGGAAGAAGCCGTACAAAATTAATAGTCTTAAAATGGATCACAGGGAATTTCAAGAGAGACTAAAATTATCGGATGCATGGATAAATATAATTTACCACTTAAAACATCGCGATTATTTTTGGCATTGGGATAGCTAACTCACGTATGTATGTTTGTTTGTGTGTACCTAATATTTATTCGGGGATGGTTAGAAGTTAGAACCGTATCAATCTCGACATCGAGTTGGCTTATACGTAACATCGATCGATCACTACGCGACTATGGCATCACATTTCAAATAATTCTGCATCAATTGGGAAAAAGATAGTACGTCTGCATAGGTATATATAATATGATTCCTCGTTAGCAAAATTTTTGTACTACTTAGAAACAAGGATGTTAAATAAAAGTCAATCTATCATTTTCTATTTGCATTAGAATGGAGACATTTACGGACCAGGGGACCCTGCATTCAGCTGTCCATTTCGACAATACAAGGCTCGGATTTAATCCAAACAATAGATGGGCGGATTAAATTAATTGCTTGAATTAAATCCGAGCCATTCATTGCCGAAATGGCATACAAGTGATTCCCATAAACTATTGTATAACTTGAGGTTAACCTTTTGACCCACGTGATTATGCTAAGAGTCATCGGATCAGCTGGAACGGGTCGTTACAGGTGGTATCACAGCCGACACCAACTAGAAGTGTGAGGCGGGTCCCGCGTGGTGACGTGCTCGGGTGGGCCCAACAAGTGATAAGCTTGTCGTGCTTGAGTGGGTCCCACCTAAGAGGAGTTTGTCGTGCTTAGGCGGGTCTTGTCTCACGTCGCTTGGTGGGTGGAAGTGATGTACTGTGGTGCAACGGGGACATTGCAGCCAAGGTGGGGAGATTGTGAGATCCCACCTCGGGGAGTTTGGATAGGAATAAATGGCAAATAAGTGATTAATTCTAACCAACTATTGTATAACATGAGGTTAACATTTTAAGTCACATGGTTTAGGCTAAGAGTTAGCAGGTCAGCTGAGACAGGTCGTTACATTAGCGCATCTCGATCAATCTCTAGCGACCAATCACATCGTCCACTACAAGGGAGGAGACATTTAAAGCCGGGATAAAAACCCATATAAACTGATGCATGCATGATGGCACCTAAAAGAAGCTTCGAATATGAGACCTAAGAGCCAGACGGACCAAATCCATTCCAAACTCCCATGCCTTAACCAGGGGCAAAACTTGTGGTGCTTTCGAAGAGAAAATGATGGCACACAATCTATCGTTATCAAGCAAGTTGAGAGAGGGAGAGAGATCTTCATATTTTTCAAACAAAAGCGAATGTTCAAAATCAGCTCTAGCTATCAAATCAGTCAAGGCGCGCAAGCTGGTCCAGACATCCGGTTATCAAAAAATATATATATTTGGACATCTTTGCAGAGGTGATTTATAGATGTGAAAGTGTACAAATATACTTAAGGATGATCCTAAATATAATTTCTTTCCAAAAATAGAGACGAGCTAAAATTTGAAATCGAAATGTTTAGAATGGAAAAACCATACATATTTGAGCTCTCTGATACCATCTTTCTATTTCCACTAACGATCTATTATGAAATACAAGACCTCATATATTTTCCCCTCCACAAATTCAACATCCAAATAATTAAATATGTGCTAGGAACCCGTTTTGCTAAATGCAGCAACTTAATATTTATTATATAATTTGCAGCATGTACAAAGCCTAAATCTAGTAGTTTAAGATTTTAATGTAGAGCCGAACTTATGGTTGTGGTCTATTTTTTAACCAAATAAAATTTTCAGTTAGTCTATATTTTAACCAAATAAATGACTTGAAAGAACGCGGATTTCTAGGCTTTTATTGCTTTCTCCTTGCTCCTATTGTCATTGTTTTCTTTCAATGATTAATGAAATCTTTTTTGCCGTGCAAAAAAAAATCACATCATTCACTACTGGGGAGGAGACACTAAAAACCGGGATAAAACCCATATGAACTGATGCATGCAAGGTGAAAGAAGCTTCGAATATGAGACCTAAGAGCCAGAGGGAGTCAGGGACCAAATCCGGTCCAAACTTCCATGTCTTAACCACGAGGCAAAATCGTGGGACTTTCGAAGAGAAAATGATGGCACACAATCTATCGTTATCAAGTGTAGAGAGGGAGAGAGATCTTCATATTTTCCAAACAAAAGCGAATGTTCAAATCAGCTCTAGCTATCAAATCAATCAAGGCGCACAAGCTAGTCCGGGCATCCGATTATCAAAAAAATACATATATTCGGACATCTTGAAAGAGGTGATTTATATCCTCAGATCCGAGACAAAATGGCATCAAGCCATCTAGCTAGCACCCAAAGGACAAAGGTTGGCAAGAGGCCAAACCAAAACCTAAAAAGAGCAACACACATGCGAACCCCAACTGCTGCTAAAACAAAACCACCCAAACAATGCCAAAGAAAGCGGATCTGAGAATCCTGCAGTGTGGTACCGCATTGTAGGGCCGTAGTGTGGCACCCGAGTCGTCTATCGCATAATCAATGGTCCTGATTTCATTTCAGTAATTTGCAGATCCGAACCGTTCATTGTCAAGATGAAATCCCAACCGACTGGGATGCCAAACTACAACCCTGTAGTGCGGTACCGCAATACAGAATCCCCAATTTCAAAAAAAGCACCCAAAACCCCTAAAAAAAAATCCTCAAAGCCCCAACAGTTTTAGCGCGCGGCAAATCTTCTCCAATCCCATTAAGGCTCAATGGTTTCGTTGAGTACGGTCGGACATGTAGATAAGCCCACCAGGCCATCGCTTTGACCTCCAAATTTTTGGGCCAATAAAAAAGCCCCAAATAGCTAGCGAAATGGCTTAAATATGTATGTCAAGTATTATTTTACATATAGGCTTAGTGTAGTTTAGCGGTAAGATGCAAACGATCTTTCCATTAGGTCGTATGTTCAACCCATCCTATCTTCATTTTCAACCGGTACAAAAAATATGAATCGACTGCTCGCGTGAGACTTGATCTCACAACCAAAGGTACACAAAAGTTGTTTAAAAAACAATTTACCATTGCACCATAAGGCTATTTTGCTTCTTATGTTAAACTAATATATGTGGAAAATACAGAGAGACTCCATTTTTAAACCTCCAAGGCCCCAAAAATCTCCTGGCCCTGTCATTGAGGGTCCTTTTTGAGCCCGTTCGTAAGTTCATGCATGAGTCTAATCTTTTAAAAAAACTGTTATAGTTCATGGCGGTAAAATGTAATAAACCTTTTTTAACTAACGGGAGCAAGTGGGGTCGTAGCCAAATTGAAAGACACCTATACCCCCATGCACCGGACAATGATCAAGTCTCACTAACAATTAACGACTAACAACTAACACTTCTTGCAAGTCGGACTCCAACTGGGTAACCAGATTGTGGAGACCTTCCAGACTTCCAGTGCAACAACTCGACCGCTCCTAGTTGGTATTACAAATTGGTCCCCTCAAGGGTCAAACTGCAAGAGTCTTCTTGATGGTCACAACTCCATCTAGTACATCTCAATTTGGAAGCACCCTACAAATAAGCAATGACTTAACACCCCCCCCCCCCCCCCCCCAGTTATGAGCTACAAAGTATATTTCAACATGTGCAATAAAGACATTTGATAGTTCGCCAAGAAAAGTTGATTTACTTAATGCCCAAAGGCCGTCAGACTAGACCACCACATTTTTGAAAAATTGGTGCTTACGAAAAGTGTGAATCAAAGGGTGACGACAGGTTATTTTGAACTGCTCAAAATGGGTAAGAAAAAGATTACAAAGTCAGAAACAAACGTGTGCACAAATGGGCATCTTTGATTTTACATGGTAAAGGCGTTTCAAAAGCAGAGCCGGCCTTAAGCTAAAACTCGGGGTGTACGTTTTTCGCCTATCGGTCGGCCGGCTTTAAGCAACCTTCGCATTTCCTGTTGAGATCCTAAGTCTCCAAGTGGGCCCTCTTGGCCACCCACGACCTTGGTTTTTTAGAGAATCCCGCTCCTGTGTCGTAGGACTTGTAGCTCGGCAATCCACCAGGTGGGGTTGTTTGTCCTTCTAGTTTTGAGTGTCTTCTTGGATAGTCATAGCGATTGGATGGTCGGTGCAAGGCCAGAAATTGGAACACATTGATTCCACTCGTTCCCGTCCTTCGCTTCAGGGTCTGTACCTCGGTGTGGTCAAGGCTTTAGGCCCCTAAAATTGAGGTTCCTCCAACTTTAGTATTTTTCATAATAATCCAACAAAAATTAGGTTTTTTTAAAAATTTTGCTTTAGACCTCCGAAAAGTCGGGGTCCGCCCTGTTAGGAAGGACACAAATTAATTAAGGCCATGCAGTTTGTAAGTCAAGTCAATTGGAAGTCACGGGGGTCGATTTGTCCTGCGCTAACGCTCCCTCCCTCTCCACCACAAACGGACCCAGTCCGTGACATGCTTTACCTTACAATTATGCAATTTACACGAACACTTTTGCCCCCGCAGTCGGACTCATGACTTTTATTCATCCTCGTTCAGTGGGTTTGGCCTAACTTTTTTGTGCAGTATTCTTTGTTGTTTAATTTTAGCAGGTTCGAGTCGAATTCTTACATCATATTGTTCGTCTCGACAAGAGGAATAAAAAAAGTGTAAAAATATTAACAAAAAGTTGGAAAAAAAATGGAATAAGACGACGAAAATAATCTGAAAAGTCGGTCTTTTTTTAAATTTTGGAGAGCATATAGGTCCTTTTTCTTTTAGGCTGCGCCGTAACATCGTTCAATATTTTTTTTAATAAACAAATTCGATTGGAAACTACTCCATATTTATGCATATTTCAATGGATCATGCTATAAAGATTTATGCATGCAGAAGGGTGGATGTATGAACGTATTACGTATGTAACTAACAGTTCATTCAAAATAGCCACAATGTTATTGTAAATAAGTACTCCCTTCGTCCAAAAAAAGGTTATTGTCTGTGAAATGTGTATTAAAATTTGTCTTTAAATTTTGTTTTAGGTTAAGTGAGTAGGATTTCTCTGCTACCAAGCGTTCAAATATAGAAATTTTTTCAAGAGTTATGAATTGTATTTTTAGACGTCCTTTTTGGGACGGAGGGAGTATAAAATTTACATATCTATTAACCCGAGGGGTTGACAAAATGCCAAGGTTAATGTGAGAAAGATGGACATCGTATATATTTTTCGTTATCACATGTAGATGTTGTGTGAATTTCTTTTGCATGGTGCCATATTGGCTAAAAAAATACTAAGCTACAAATAATATAATACTTCACCTGTTAGGTGGAAAGTCGAGTTTTTTTTTTTTTTTTGTGTGTGTATCAACAAGTCAAATAAAAACTCTACCTAGGACGTACAAAGCCTTATTTTATTTTTGTTAGCCGCTCCGAAGTCAGGTTAAAGGAGGAGGATTCTGCATTAGGTACGTATGTAGCTGACATCCAACATGTAAAAGCCCTGGGGAAAGTAACAAAATCGATTGGCATCCCTTGAATTTATAAGGTCTTATTAGGAGTCTGGGATGAAGGTGCGTTTTCAAATGGTATGGGTTGCTCATCAAATTTTATTGACTATATCGGTTACGTTTACTTCGATGGAGAAGAATTTTTCCAAGTTGAAGTTTATAAAAACTTCTCTTCGAACTACCATGTCACGATAAAGATTAAGTGAAATGGAGCTATGATCTTAATTGAAAATGAGTTATTGGATTAGTTAAAGTATGATGACTTAACTGAATAATTTGCTTCAAAAAATTGAAGGAGAAGTTATGTTTTCTTTGGATAGGATACTGTTAATTAATGTTTTTTTTTTTTTTAAATAATCCAACCTAAAAGCTCAATGTAATCTTGATTATTATTATTATTTTTTACTTGTGTGTCTTTTCCTTTATGATTTAATAGTAAATGGATAACCAAGTTTGGAGTTGGGCATGAGCAACCCAAACATCAAGACCGGCCCTGAAGGTAGGCCATCCACACCAAGACTAAGTAGATTCCCAAAAAATTACTCTTGCGACCTAACTCCAAAAGTAAATTCTAACCAATTGTGTGGAGAGAAAATTCAATAATTAATCAACCCTTCGGGGTAGGGAAGTAATTAAAGAAACTTAATTAAGCTGTTAGGATTCCAACAACGCACCACACGCAACAGAAGCAGTAAAATCAAGAGAAACACAACACACAAATATACGTGGTTCGGCCAAATCGGACCTACATCCACGGGGAGGGGGGTTTCACTATAATCCGGAGGAAATCCGTGATCTTGTGTTACACACTCACACTCTCATCTCACAATAATGAAACCTCACCAAGTCTCTCGTGTATCTCTCTCTCCGGGAGAGCCACAACCGGCCCCCCATCTCACACTCTCTGCCTCTCTCTCTACATTGTGCTACCACCCTACAATACAAGGCATCAATGAGTATTTATAGAGAACACATTAAAAACCCTAACCCCCTCCCTCTGGGCCTAAGCCCAATGGCCCACACGGGGTGGAATCCCAACAATCACCCCCTCCACGCCGAGTGGGCAAAGTCGTCTGCAACACCCCCATGTCGCCTCCTCCAATCAGCTAACTCTGGCAAGCGCCTGTGTCACTAACCAGTCGAGCATCCATGCACCACCAAACAGAGTACACAAATCCCGAAAGAGTGTATCCTTGCAAAACCAGACTCCGCAGCCAATCAGAAAATCCCGAGTACCGCATCCCATAAAAAAGAATGCCTCCACTCGTCCGAGTATCGCACCCCCTCAACTAGGATGCCTCCACTCGCACACCTCAAACTCGAGGTGTATGCGCTCACCAACAGAAGCGCCTGCGCTCTCCAAAAGAAGCGCCCGCAGCTTCATCGCCGCGCTCCGCCACTCTAGCATCCTGTCCTGTCAAGAGAATGCAGCAACCCTCTGCCTACACCAGAGGCTCACTCCTCCAAATGATCTCACACACCATCTGTGATGAGGCTGACTCCTTCTCTGACACCACATCCCCCACCGAGTACCTCCGCACCCCCAAAACTAGGATACTCCTCTCGTGAATCCGGGATGTGAACAAATCCTGATATATCTCCGTGGCTCAAACTAATCTACCGCTCTGACAGGCGCCTGTGTCATTCCCAAACAAGCATATCCGCACCCTAACTGGGCACACTACTCGAATGAATGTATCCCTGCAAGCCAGATCTTCCGCGGTTGATCACAATCCTGCACCCCTTAACCGCAGTGCCCGCATTCGGGCATCCAAAACCCAAATGCTCATGCCCAATCACAGGACATAATCCGTGACTCCATCTCTCCACACCACATGAGCTCATAACTGGAAAGATAATCCGCCACAAAAACACAGAAGAAAGAGAATACCAGTATGCATCATCTGATCTCCATCTCAATCCCTCTGTCCGGAGCTCCCATGAACATATCCTGAATAACCAATTGCATCCCCATTGCTAGCTAGCATCCTGCACACTCCTGATTCGACTCCCAGCGCATCCAGTACCATCCGGTCATGACTCCTTGGTACAATCCCGCGTCTATCCTGTGTGCATCCGCAACTGTCGTCATCCCTGCTCACGTCTCAACACCCATACTGCTTGAACATGCCTGACATCAGCTCCAACTGTCACTGCACTCCAACAAGCCTGTATGGTGGCCCATCATCCAATCCAATGCAGCTCGAATCACAACTGCAAATCCTGATGATAGGTCTTCAAACCCGATTGAACCAGACTGCCTCCGATCACTGTTGACCAACTCCGACCTGTCACTCCAGTAAGCGCCTGTGTCATTACCAAACAAGTGTATCCGCACCCATCAACAAAGATGCAACACCTGAGAGAATGTATCCCTGCTCACTAGCTTCTCCGACTGATCACCATGACTTAAACGCCGCGAATCCGCAATCACCCGATTGCTCCGGTCAACCTCCGATCTCTGCAAAGTCTGTCCAATACTCCTGGTGTGTAGCTATCCCAATTCCGCTCTCCTTTCTGTCACCTCTCTGTCACTCTGGTTCATCCACGTTCCATTCCCGGCCTACCTAGCACCCCCTGGACTCCCATCGGATCTCCCATGGTCTGCCTCCAAATCAACATCCTCCCATCTGATTGATCTGACCGCGTCGGATCCTCCCCAATCTCTCCGGATGTATCTAGAACTGCAAAATCTAGCCTGAATCACAAAACCAAGCCCACCAATGGATCCGGAACTGTCCAATTAGCTAAGAACAAGCCTCCTCACAACCCAAAACGCCTCCAAACACTCAAATCCGGCTCAATCCAGCAACAAAACCTGCTTCCGAGCCTCTTCACGAAAAACAGAGCGCGTGGTTGGATCCGGAACGAAAAACCGAGTTGGGAACCGGTCCGAACCGGCCATAAACCGGTCAAAAACCCACTGAACCGGTCGCAAAACGCCTCCTGGTCTGTTTCCGGACCGTAATCCGGTCTGGTCTGGCCGAACCCGGTCTGATCAATCCTCTGAACCGCCGGTTTAACCCGTCTGAACCCTTTGACCTCCGGTTTGACCCCTTTGACCTGACCTCTGATCCTTTTGACCCCTTTGACCTCTTTGACCCTGAACCCTGACCTGTATGACCCTTTTGGACCCCTGCCTGAACCTTCTGAACCTTGATGACGTCAGCCCTAATGCTTGCTGACGTCAGCCCTAGCTCCCGCCGCCTCTGTCGGCGCGTGATCTTACGCGCAAAACTTCCTCCGGCGCGTGAGGGCGCGTGAGGCCTTCTCCGGCGACGTTCCGACCACTGTTGAGTTCGTCTCGAAAAACCCTACACGGTGGTGTGCTCAAAACTTTGATCCGATCAAATTTTGTCCTAGCACAAACCGATCAGCCACTCGCCTCCACGCTCCGCTGTTCAAACTTTTCGAGCTCCGTCCTCCGGTGACCAAATCTGACCGCCCTTACACCGTTGCGATCGTCTCTGAGAGCTGCACGTTATCCACTGATCAAAAATAATTTTCGTCAATTATTTTATCCGACCAGAACTCCAAACAGTGCTCCAAAGGCCTCCGAGTGATTATCCGACTGCTCTGGGCTCTCCGGTGCTTCAACCCAAGCTCTGATACCAGTTGTTAGGATTCCAACAACGCACCACACGCAACAGAAGCAGTAAAATCAAGAGAAACACAACACACAAATATACGTGGTTCGGCCAAATCGGACCTACATCCACGGGGAGGGGGGTTTCACTATAATCCGGAGGAAATCCGTGATCTTGTGTTACACACTCACACTCTCATCTCACAATAATGAAACCTCACCAAGTCTCTCGTGTATCTCTCTCTCCGGGAGAGCCACAACCGGCCCCCCCTCTCACACTCTCTGCCTCTCTCTCTACATTGTGCTATCACCCTACAATACAAGGCATCAATGAGTATTTATAGAGAACACATTAAAAACCCTAACCCCCTCCCTCTGGGCCTAAGCCCAATGGCCCACACGGGGTGGAATCCCAACATAAGCCCCGAAAGAAAGTTCCAATGACCAGTTGCTACGACAAAAATTCGAAACAAAACTACGTTTCAAATCAAACGTGCTCTTAAAGTCTAACAGAAGTTACTAACTCAGGGTTGCCACAGTGGTTCAGGCGGATGCCTGGCTTTGGGAGTATTCCTCAAGGTCTTTGGGGTTCGATTCTCCACGGGATGAGTACTCTGATTTAAGCGGGGCATGACGGTGTGTTGTTGCGCTAGCTCCCCCGAAGGTTTGGATTGCACAGTCTGGTCAAAAGGGCCTAACTGTAGAACTGCTCCTCCGTACATTAAAAAAAAGAACGGAAGTTTGAAACTTTCCTAGCTCCAATGTTTTTGCTCTTAATTTCTACGAGGAATCATCAGCCTCTAGAGGATTATCTATTCAATTTTCCGATTTTTGTTGGAGTTTTGGTGGCCGTCCGCCGGTCAACAAGTGAAGAATGTTTTCCCTGATTTTTACTATACCATGAAGTCGAGTAAAAGGTGTGGAAAAGAAAAAGGTTAAAAGCTATCATTGTGTCGAGAGAATAGCAAGAGCTTATGACTGAAAATGACAAATGGAATTTTTACTCTTTAGCAAAGAAGTGTACATCTAGAAGATGTGTTATTTACTATTATAGGGTCTGAACTGTTGTTGGTTAGGGGTGTACATGGTCTGATTTGGATCGGTTCTACAGAAATTCAGGAACAAAATCATATTTAACGATTTCAATGAATTGAGAATCATAACTAGATTGTTACACATACGGAACCAAACTACAACCAAATCATTAGACCGGCCTGCTTTGGTTTTCCGATTCTAAAACATGTTAGTATCCAAAATTGCCGCAGAAGAAAAAACATGAATAATGCCACTAGTTTTTAAAATAGCTAACAAAATAGACCGCAAAATAATTGCAAACAACTTCATTAATCTTGAAAACTAATTTGTCCACAAAACTGACCTAATTTTTTCATAAAAAACTACTACAATTAAACCAACCCACAAAAAAAATTGAGGGAGTGAAAGAGTTTTATGGGAAACAAAGGGTTTGGTGAGTAGAGTGATGTATCTTGTATACTCTTTATTTATTGATACAGATGCAATGTATTTACTGATAAAGTTTTCGAGTTTATATGTAGGTAAAGGATCCGGTTCAGTTCAAACTATTGTTTCCAATTATGGAACAAGGGACCGAATCAAAATAACCAATTTCCATTTTTTAGAACCAGAACCGTTCAATTAAACCACATAATCAATCCAAATAGACCGGTTCGGTCCAGTTTATCTATTTATTTATTTTTTGTTTTCTTAGACATTCCTACCGTGTTTTTTTTTGGCAAATAAAAAATTTGTAAAAGCTAGGATTAAATCCTAGTCCCGTGCCGTGTTTTTTTTTTTGTTACATGCAAGAGGTGAGATAGAGATTTATTTGATCAAAATTTCGTTTTCTGAGTTCATATTTCAAAAAAGGGTAAATCACCAAAATCACCCCGAAGATTTCTAGAAATTAAAGCTTGCCCCTTATTTTTTTGAAATTATAAATTACTCCCTATCGCATAACAAATAACTCCTTGTCGCGATGGAGCTGTTAGGAAATCATCAAATCCAAATTACAATGGTCCAAATTGTCTTTTTGTAACTCGTGAAAAGCTAGTTTCATACCTTTATAGTCTTTCACAAATTACACAAAGATGGTTTGGTCCATTTTAATTAGGATTTGATGATGGCTAACAAACTCTTTTGAATTTTGTAAGAGCTACATCACAACAGGGAAGTAATTTATTTATGCAATACGGGATAATTTGTAATCTCCTAAACGTTAGGGGGTAATTTAGCCTTTATATAAAGAACATTTGTTTGTTGAGTTGTTTTTATTTTATTTTTAAAAAGAACATTAGTTTTTACAACACATGAAAATAATGATTATTTGCGTAAACGAAGTTAATTTTAATAGTAATATTATTTTGTAAAATTTATTCTGAATACAACAACCAAAAATGACCTTAAAATCTTTTTTTTTTTTTGGTAATTACGATTTCCATGGTCTAGCAAGTTTAGGTCCAAAGCTCTGAAATAATAATAAAAAATGGAAGAGAAGCCAAAAAAAAAAAAAAAACAGAAGAAAAGGAGTATCAAAAAGGTTCATCATTGTGCTTCACTTTAATGTAGCCTAGACGACAACGGTCATTGAGGGTAAATTGGTAAGATGATTAATTAATTCCATAAAGCCCTCTCAAAGAAGGAATTACTCATGTGGTGAAATGATATGCTCCCTCCGTCCCAGATTGCTTGCCCTATTTGAGCCGAGCTTTATAATATTCGTGCTCGTCCCATATGCTAATAAGCCGAACTCGATCCATTTCGTACACAAATGTCTATAAACAAGTCAATCCTATATAAGTGACTCAAGCTTTAAAGTGATGTGTAACGACCCGGATTTTTGGGTACGTTAAATTTATTAAAAAGAAATAATAATTTAATAAAAAGAGTTTCCATCAGAGTACACGTTGGAAAACGTGACGTGCAAGCCATTACAAAATACTTAGTACGGTTTGAGAAATTAATATTACAGATCCAACATTAAAAATAAAGGGGTGGGTTCTACAGATTAAGGTTCGACTCTGGATTCCACGGCTCCTCCTGAGCTTGGTCTGCCGGAAAATCCTCGGTTCCGAAATAACCGTCTCCTTCGACACCAACAGTACCTGCTTGATCACAGTCTAGCATAATACGTCCGAGTCGCGAAGCAACATCATAGTATTATACCAGGGTCACACGAAGTGTAACACCGTGAGCGATAAATCACTCAATAGCTAACTCTTACCCACCAACCCTTGCTTAACAAGTAATACACAGTTTGATAGAAAAAGACATAACATTACGGAACAAATAAATTGATTCAATATCAAGCACCAACATAGTGAAAGCTACCTCGAAGAAAAAAAATCAAATACTCCATCAATCATAGTACTTTACCCAACCCATTGTTCACCATTCTTTCCAAATTATTAACATGTTATGATCGACACGTTTTCGTTTCCCAGATTATCACAGAGTTTCATTTTCACTCATCACGAGTTTCGAATTCCAACCATCATAAGGATCGATTTTCCAATCAACAAGCATTCAGCTTTCCATCATTTCAAGATTCACTTCCCCCCCTTGAGAATGTACATACAGCGCATTCTTCAAGATGCACATACAGCGCATAAGGATGCACATTCAGCACATATCCTTAGGACGTACATTCAGCACGTGAGGTTGTACATACAGCACATTGCCTCGGGATGCGCATACAGCACATAGGTATATCCAATACCGCATAATTCCTCAATTCCATTATCCTTGGCTGACTGCCAATCATAACATTACGATTCTCCGAAATCAACCGGCTCTCTGCCGTTCAAAATTCTCAACTCAACAATATCATCTGAAACCATCATTCCATAATCCCTTATCATCATTCCATTTATCCATTAACTTAACCGTCTAGGTGATTTCTAAGCACGAGCACCAAACCCCGGGAACCTATTTGTCCAATCTAATAATTCAATAATTTAGCACCTCAAGTTTACAGTAAGTCAATAGAGAATAAAATGAGACCTCAATTAATAACATTCAAATAATTCACATATCACAAAATTTATCATTTACCAAGCCTAATGAAATTTAACTCCAAGTTTATCAATTAAATCACTAGAGTACATCAATATTATTAACTTTAATTATGACAACAAAACAAATTACAATGGACATGAATAATCAGTCAAACAACATAACCATACACATCATCACTTGTTAAACAAATCAATCTTTAACCATCTTTAAGCCTTACGGCCATAATCGGTTTGGTGGGTTTCTCGACCCATTTCACATTTTGATTTCATTTCGTTCGGGCTCATTGCAAGCCCCAATATCAAGTCTAAGGTTACTAAATATACTTAGGGTTAATGGATAAGAGGTATCTACCTTTGGTCCGGACGAAAAGCTCGACAGTAAAGTCTGGTGGTATTTCGAGTGGCAATGAAGAACTCCATTGCGAACAGAATCTTTGGGCTGCGATATCGGGTTCAAACCTCGTCCGTTTCCAGCGATTCTTGTGTTTAAAACGAAGCTCTCGAAGTGCTCTACAACGTTGATGAAGAAGTCTAAGTCTAAAACGCACTCCAACAATGAGAAAAATGAAGATTTGTAAAGGTTCAGTGAGCTGCTCGGTTTGACTAGACCAGAAACTTCGGGCCGCAATAACGTGGTCATTTCTCAACCATTTTGAGTGATTCTTGAACCTAAAACGAAGAGCTTGAAGTGATCTACAATCTTTGTGAAGGAATCTAAACCCGAAATCCACTTTAACGAGGAGAAAAATGGAGATTTACGGAAGAGCAGAGAGCTGTCTGGAAAATGTACCCGAGATTTTTTACTGAACTTTGGAAGGCTATAACTCACTCAAAACTCAACCGATTTGGATGATTCTTATACCGAAATCGAATTACTCAACGCCCTCTACAACTTTTGTTTAGAAACCTAAGCCTAAAAACGACTTTACCTAGGAGGAAATTGGCCATGAAAATGGATGCGTGTTATGGACGAGAAAAGGAAAACGTGGTGTGATCTCTCTACTCTTTTTCTGCTGAAAGTGGGAAGGGGAAATGAAGTTATGGAGAGCTTGATATAGACTTGAACCCTTTAGGTAATAGAGTGCATGGGAGGGGGTATTGTTTGTTGGATAGAGGAAAGAATTTTAGAGGTGTGTTGGGTGGCCATTGGCTAGGAAAGAGGGGCAACCCAAAAGTGGGTAAACATATTAGACATGAGAGGGATGTGATTTGAGGTTAATGGTAAACTAATGGTTAATGGGGTGTTGGCTGGGGGGTTGGGGTAGCATGGGACGCGGCACGCGATGCGGCACAATGCAGTACAATTTACTCCGAGCAGTGTTCGAACTATCCGGGTTTCGGTCTCAGAAAATTACCAAAATATTCGTGCGAACTTGGAAAATCGTGGGTAACGTCACCGTGTGCTCAGAATCGTTTGGAAAATTTTTGAAAGTAGAACACGCATTACGATGCGCTCGCCAGGTGAGCGTATCTGGTTGACCGGGTTCTACAACTGTAGTAGTCGTGCTAGTGTCATCTGTGTAGCTCAAAATCATCCTCCGCATTACGCACATTATTCTGGCCGTTCGTCCGGGCCCACTGGTGACAAGTCGGTTGAAATCATTCTGTGCACCTCGAGCACTGACTCGTCTAAAGGGAAAAAAATAAATAAATAAATAAATAAGTAAATAAATAAGAGACCCGCAAATGGTCAACTAAAGTCAAAATTGGGTAAAATTAAATTAGGAAAATTAATATTTACAAATATCACAAATTTTATTTTTTTTGAAAATTTGGGATATTACATGATGTGGTCAACTCATTTATTACACAAGCCTAAAAATCGAGTTCAAACTTTGCTCGATTATTGAACAAGCCGAGTCTCGAGGGCTCGGGGAGCAACTTTGCAACTTTAGCCCTAATTTGACGTGGTTATAATGTATATAATAAGTTAAATTGTTTGCTAAACAAGGCATTGCTGTTGCTGACCCTTTCTTGTTACGGCGCAGTGAATATTTCAAAAAAGGTGGTCAAAAGAATGCGTAGCTATTCTTTAGGTGATGTAATTGGATTATGGTATTTTAATAAGGGTCTTGCTAACGTGTATCTAATAGGCACACAATAAGCACACAAACAAACAAAAATGACACATACTTCAACACATCTTTTACACTTTTCAATACACTTTCACATATCCTATACATTTTTCACACATTTCAATACACTTAACGTGTGCCTATTGGGCACACGTTACCATTTTCCTTTTTTAATAAAAAAGCATGCCATGTTAGAAAACTCCAGAGCCATGATTACAGTTGAGCATGCCATGCCAAGACTAGAATTGTTTCTTTATTTTTTTACTAGGTCCTTAAATTGTCAGGTTACGAAGGTGACGACAAGGTAAGAAGGAAAAGAAAAAAAAAACCACATATCGCAGTGTATTTTTTTCACTTTTCTAAATGCACTTCAGCAAGTTCGGCACTTGTATGATCCGAACTGTCCATATCCGAGTTATTAATTCCGAAGTCAACGGCTCGGATGCCACACTACAAAATTCTCAGATTCTTTTTACATATTTCAATACACTTTTTAAATATTGATGACAGGGCAGTAGGCTTATTTTAAAATTTTCCTTTTTACTACTCCCTCCGTCCAGAAAATATAGTCTCTTTGGGGAGTGTCACTTATCAATATAATACTCCCTCCGTCCGGATTTGTTGGTCCACAAACATACTTTTTCAAGTCCGAAAATGTTTGTCCATTTTCAAAAGTTAAAGGCTAAAATATGGAAAAGTTACACAAAAAGTAATGGACAAAAAGTAATGGAAAAAAAGTTGGAATTCTCAAAACGGACCAACAAATCCGAACGGAGGGAGTATATCTTATAATCTATAATGTTTTAGATGATTTTAAAAAAAAAATTGTATTTTAGATTTAATTGAGATATATCAAACAAGATCTATATTACATATGAAATGTATTACCGATTGAAAAACATAATTAATTTTTTATCAGGTTGGAACGGAACGAGTGACTATTTTTAATTGGGACGGAGGGTATAACTATAATTAACAATAGTAGTAATAATTAGTCCACAACGAGACAGGACAAATTTGATTATGACACTGATTCCGTCATTAAATATTCAACTTGTTTTATATAGTATATATTATATTATATGCAGTCAAATATTTGAACTCCCATAGTTATGGGATCGTTCTTTGATCATGACAAATGAACCATCAAAGCAGGGGAATGTGAATGAAAGAAACCCGTAAAAGGCCGTAAACATAATAAACAGAGCTGGAAATTCAAAGAGTGTGAATTTATTAAGTATTTATTTAAATTTAGGAAACATAATACTATATTTTCGTCACTGATGATATAGGGCTAGAATTTTCTACCCATGAGATATCTGCTTACCTACATATATATACGGGTATCTATTTTAGATTGTCCCAAAATAAGTGTCCACCTCCAATAATAAAAAGTAGGTAAAACTCGGTACAATTTTCTTTACTCCTTTCTTTTTTAATATTGAACTTTGTGCAATCAAAAAAAAGTCAATCGGAATTGGAAACCTGTAATGCAAGCGTGCACTACAAGATCTCCGGATCCTAATTAGTCCTACCACTTTTAGGAGCCATTTACTAGCACGTGCCAAAAGTGAAGAAATTTATTTGCACTAATTTTTCTCTAAGTCCATTTGATAGAGGGTCACTTTGGCCTAAAAAATTAAGCATGGTTTTTGCTTTATTGAGTTTTTAAAAGTCATTTATTTTGGGCTAATAAGTAACTCCTGTTTTTTGCTTTTTTGAGTTTCAAAAAGTCATTTGTTTTGACTTCAAATAGTAGAGTATTAGGCCAATTTTTGGGAAACGTGTATTTTGTGGACATTAAAAAATGTACTTCCGTAAAACGTTTTTTAATTTTTTTTGCACCAAATTAAAGTACTCAATGAATACATTAATTTGGTATAAAAAATATTTTAAAATTATATAAAGAAATATGTTTTTTACGGGTTTAAAATTGTACATATTCTGATAGGAATCACTTAAAAAAGAACGGAGGGAGTATTTGTTATTTAAAAGGTCAGTTTCACCAGCTCTCCCCATCGCGTATAGTCGTGGTTAATGCACACTTCAACAACAAACAAAAAAAAAGGTCTAATATCTACATCAATATATGGTGGTGGAAAAGCTCATCCAACTTGCACTGGGCCCCGTCCCGCCTGGGGACCCTGGAGGGCGACTCTGTAGGGTGCTTCCTAGACTGTTAATTTCGACAACCAATGGCTCAGATTTCATCTCAACAATAGACGGCTCGGATTCATCCGAGCCATTGATTGTCAAAATCAACGGCTTGAGGCCGCCCTCGAGGGTTCTCCAATCCCCATCCTGCCAAAGGATTTTTTTTTGCTCCATATGTTTTTCAAGGCAGGTCATTATTTTATTAATACATCATCTAAAAGTCCTAAAAAACCAAAAAGTCACTTAAGAGCATCTCCAACACTATTAGGCACTTTAACAGTTTAACTAGTCAAAAGTACAAAATAAAGTAAGCTCCTAAGCTCCAAGCCAAAAACCCACCTCCTGGAACGAACTGAACACCACCCTAGCTCCCTAACGCGTAGAGGAGGTGATTTGTAAAGGGGTTGTGAAGGAACTTTGGGGATTGAGTGAGATTTGGAGGTGTGAGGAGATGAAAATGGAGAAGGAGAGGGAGAGAGAGAGAGTGACGGCTGGGGAAGGGGGGGAGAGAGGGAGTGAAATCCTCTCTCCTCTCACACACCACACATTTAAACACATATCAACTAATTGCACTCCAAGTCCAAGATTTTCTTGCGTAATGCAAATGCGTCCCAATTAATTTCAAACACAATTCCGCCCAACACTTGAACGTTTTAAACATTTCCTCATATTTTCTCAACTTTATTTCCAGAAAAATAATTAAAATTACGGGTCATTACACACTGTGCCAGCAAGGCATATTCCAGCACAATACTTATTTTCAAAAACCAAACTTAAGTAAAGACTGTCTTTACTTTTATTTATTTATGAAAATAAGGAAGTACCCCCCATTTGGAAACAATGGCATTTCCAGAATTTTACAATTCTAATCACATCAAAATCTCATCCCCGTACTTTTAGTACAAAACCGAAAAACGACACATTTGTCTCCGAAGAAAATGGGCGAAAGAGGACTTTGTCTTACTCAAAAATAACTTCCAATTATACCGTTGTTATTAGAAAAAATTAAGGAACAATTACCGGGACTTTTTATCGGCCAAATCGAAACTTCTCCAAAAAGTGATTTTTTTTATACTGGTCCTTACAACCCCGTCCCGCCTGGAGACCCTGGAGGGCGGCTCTGTAGGGTGCTTCCTAGACCGTTAATTTCGACAACCAATGGCTCAGATTTCATCTCAACAATAGACGGCTCGGATTCATCCGAGCCATTGATTGTCAAAATCAATGGCTCAAGGCCGCCCTCGAGGGTTCCCCAATCCCCATCCCCATCCCGCCAATGGATTTTTTTTTTTGCTCCATATGCTTTTCGAGGCAGGTCATTATTTTATTAATACATCATCTAAAAAAGTCCTAAAAAACCAAAAAGTCACTTAAGAGCATCTCCAACACTATTAGGCAGTTTAACTAGTCAAAAGTACAAAATAAAGTACACTACTACTTTGTCTAGGCACTTTTTCACCTATGAGATCCAATACTACTCTCTACTTATGTTCTTTACTCTCTAATTTTATGGCGAAAATGGAGGAAAATAAAAGAAGGTGAAGGAGAAAAAAGAGTGAAAAGTAGAGTAGAGAGGCAAATGTCTTGCTACTAGGAACAAACTATGGAGATGCTCTAACGAAACAGGACCAGCAATAGATTTTTCAGATTCGAGATAAAAAATAATATGGGTACACCTAACTTGCACTCCACATGCACACCAAGGTGATGTGACAAACAAGGAGAAGCTCAACGTGTGACCCACCTGAAATGATGAGTTTCTCCTTGTCTGTCACATCACCTTAGTGTATATATAGAGTGTAAGTTAGGTGTACCCATAGCATTGTTGGATTGTAGATATCCAGAAGCAAAAGTACATTTCCATGAAAAGCGGCAGGAGACTCCGAGTAACTACTTTTCCCAGCCAAACACTTTTTAATCATTTTTGGCAACCATGGAATTAGTACTCCTCCACATGTTGACAAATGAACCGCGTAGGAGTCAACCATCTTGGGTCCTCTCTCAAGACTCCTTAAAAGTCCTACCCCACACCCATGCCTTCAAACCCACAAGTTTTTACTTCCCTTCCCCACTGTGGCTCCCTCCCCCTCTTACCTCTATATATACCCCCATCAATCCACCCCCATTTCTCCCAAACCCAATACATTTGTGTTTGTCAATTTCACAAACACCACATATACATACACTAACACACACAAGTGTATATCCATAAACCACTGTCTGTTACCTAGATACGTACCTCTCTCTTCTGCTTCGCTGCTTCTTTTCTTTGGTTGCTTGTCTGATACCATATAATCGGTTGAGTTATGCCAAGAAAAGGAATGCGTTGCGTGTTCTTTTCACCAAAGGCATCGCCGTCTTCCTCCTCTCACCACCCTTCTCCTTCGCGATCCGTCGCCACTCCGGGACGGAGTATATCCGATGCATCCATGGAGCGGATTCTGTTGATTTCGGAATCCGTTATCATGAAATGGAATTCGGACACTTCGGCTTACGCCAAAGTCACCTCTCTCTTCTACGAGAACCGAAGGGAAGCCAGAGACTTCATCAAGTGCGTGAACGAGTTACAGAAATCCATGCACTCGTTGGTAACCGAGGATTCGAATTCCGAAAAGCTCGTGCGCGGTCAGCATCTAATGGAGATCGCCATGAAACGGCTTCAGAAGGAGTTTTACCAGATCTTATCGATGAATCGAGCTCACTTGGATCCGGAATCTGTCTCGGCTAGATCCTCTCGCGCCTCGACCCGATCCAGCACGTCGGATTACGAGGACGACGATGACCTGGTCGAGGACTACGAAATCCGGATCGCGAGTCAGTCGATTTCTGAAGTCGAGGACGTGTCCAACATTGCCATGGATGATTTGAGATGCATCGCTGAGTGTATGATATCGTCCGGTTACGCGAAAGAATGCTTGAAGATATACAAAATCATACGTAAATCGATCGTGGACGAAGGTATATATAAGCTCGGAGTTGAGAAAATGAGTTCTTCGCAGATTCACAAGATGGACTGGAACTTGTTGGAGATGAGGATCAACAACTGGTTGAGCGGCGTGAAGACCGCCGTGAAAACGCTCTTCAACGGCGAGAGAATCCTCTGCGACCACGTCTTCGCCGCCTCGGACTCCATCAGAGAATCGTGTTTTGCAGAGATAACAAGAGAAGGCGCTCAGATCCTGTTTGGATTCCCTGAAAACGTGGCGAAAAACCTCAAGAAAATCTCGCCGGATAAAATATTCCGTGCTCTCGACATGTACACGGCGATTTCCGGCCAGTGGCCTGAAATCGAATCAATCTTCTCGTTCGAGTCCACGTCCGCCGTGTTATCGCAAGCCATCAACTCTCTAATCAAACTCGGTGACTCAGTACGCGCAATGCTCACCGAGTTCGAATCAGTAATCCAAAAGGACTCGTCGAAATCTGCTCCACCAGGCGGCGGAGTACATCCGTTAACGGTATACGTCATGGATTTCGTCACTCTCCTGGCCGATTACAGCAACGTTTTGGCCGACATCCTCGCCGGTCATCCACCGCCGTCGAAATCGTCGTTACCAGAATCTTACTTCGACATTTCAGACTCTGACGATTTCCCGGCGCAGGAAATATCCCTCCGATTCGCGTGGATTATCCTCGTTTTGCTCTGTAAACTCGACGTAAAAGCAAAGCAGTACAAGGACGTTTCTCTCTCTTACCTCTTTCTAGCCAACAATCTGCAACACATCGTCAACAAAGTCCGCACATCGAACGCCAAGTACTTACTCGGCGACGATTGGGTGACGAATCACGAGGCAAAAGTCAAGCAATTCTCGGCGAATTACGAACGGCTGGGATGGGGCGACGTCATCGGTTCATTGCCGGAGAATTCGCCGGCGGAGATGTCGGTGGAGGAAACGAAGGAGTGTTTCAGGAGGTTTAACGTGGAGTTCGAGAAGGCGCACCGTAAGCAGTCTGTGTGCGTCGTACAGGATGGGAAGCTCCGTGACGAGATTAAAGTTTCTATTGCGAGGAAGATCGTTGGAGTGTACAGAGAGTTTTATGATGTGAACAGGGCTAGGATGAGGGGAGAGAGGGATTTGGTCAGATATGCCCCTGAGGATGTGGGGAATTACTTGTCGGATCTGTTTTTTGGGGGTGATGGGTCGGGGAGTTCTTTGTCATCTACTTCTAGCTCGTCGCATTCGCGGCCGTCACGGTCTCATCACTGAGAGAGATTGTTATAGTAAATAATAAGGGGGTTTGTACAATTGTTGTTATAAATACATGGGGGTAAAATAACTGTAAGTGGCTCCATCTTGTGATTCGGTAGTTGATCTATACCATTGAGGATTTGGATTTCATTTTAGGTTATTTATCCTCCATTTGATAGAAAGATAAGTTCTTTGTCATCTACTTCTAGCTCGTCGCACTGGCGGCCGTCACGGTCTCTTTGAGAAATGTTAGTTAATAAGCAAGGCGTTTGTACAATTGTTGTTATAAGTACATGATGGTAAAATACTGTAAGTGGCTCCATCTTTTGTGATGGAGATTTGGATGTCATTTGATAGAAAGATAAGTTGTTCTTAGTACAAATTATTTGTTAATATACACAATTTTTCAATCAGATTCGTGTTTTTTTTTTTTTTAAATCTTAGTTAATTGAGTTGCAACATAAAATAAATTGTGCAAGTAGAATAATACACTTTGGTTTTTGGAGCGAATTGAAAGTAGAGTTTACATGGAATGCTTGTTTATCAATACGGAAAAACTAAAGGTACCGATGAAATGTGTACAAACAGTGTACAGACCGGCTTGGGGACCCACTTTGGATCCCACACGAACGATCCTTTTGGATGAAACGGGAAAATTTTGGATCAAACACTTACATACGTCTGATTGAGCTGATTTCTCGCGGGGCCCCTCAGAAAATCATTCTAAGATCAATGAACGGCTCGGATCATTCGCGTGGGACCCAAAAGTGGATCCCCAAGCCGGTTTATTCATATTGGTTTGTACATATAGAAAGGTGCTTATCAATAGGAAGAAAACATTCAAGAATAGTAGTGCATGGGATTGTTATTAATCAATATGAAGTGACATTGTTTTAATTGTTTTAAGGGAGCTAAATTTATTAGTTTTTGGAAAACAATGCAGATCTTGGAATCCCATGGAAAACATAGCAGCTCGGGAACCCCTATGGTCACGCCTAAGGAGGTTGCTACGCTGGTTGCCCTTCCCACCCTTAATTGCGGTTCAATAAAAAAAGGAAAATAAAGTGTCCAGTTGTTGTTGCACTCCATTGTGGATAGATACAATGCATAACAATGTACTCGACATGGGTGCTTCCTTGCAAATGTAAAACGTTTTAATTGACCATCATTTTCAACCTAAAGGAGTTGGTCGAGTAAGAGCAAGATCGGAAATAATAATCTTACTCTTCTGATATGCAGAAAGATTATAGGATAATTGCAGGATTATTCGGCCATTTCATATGATGATTGTAAACTTGTCCGGCCGTTGATTTTAGGACTCGTGATTAGTCAAAGCACGCATATACTGTCTTGGGTCCGTTATCCATAAATTCAAGGAATTTTGCTTTCATTTTCTCATTATCTCTTCTCATTATTCCTAATTATTTAACAACACATTCCCTCTTTGCCCTAACGGTTTAACCATGGCATTCACTTTCCCGACATTTATATCAAAGAGTGAGAGTTTGACCAAGAAGTCCCATTTTATGGCTTTTAAAATCAATAACGGCGGCCGAAGTCAAGCCTATATTATTTAAAATTCTTCTTTGCTTTTCTCCTAAGACATTCATTCGCACAAGATACATGGCTAGTAGAATCGGTATAAACCCAGACATCCCGAGTTCGAAATTTAGCATATAAGCCCAGGTATTTCGAGTTCAAAATTTAGCAACTATTTGGTGTTGGGTTGCTAAAACTTCTCTATTATCTAGTCCCGACATGGAACCGAACGATTAGGGAATAAGTCAAAGGTATACGGAAATTGACCAGGACACTCCTGACCCGAAAAAAAAAAAATATCCAATATCATTTTTCACTGTAGTTGGCGTGATAAGAAAGCTGTTCATTTCCATGTACTTAACGAAAAAAGTTGACAATTGGATACTCTTCAATGATTTCCATGTGGTGCAAATGTTGGAAAACTGGCAAGCAATGTCAAATATTACGAAATTATCAACTAGAAAAGTAAAGATGAAATTTCTCCCCCCACACACAAAAATTTAAAAAAACAGTTCCTCAAAGTCAAATAAAAAATCCGTTTTGTCAATGTTTTCTACAACATTATGAAGAAATTTACGTATCAAAAACCTCACGTGTCACCCTACTGTCTGAGCAATTTTGCTCGCGATCTGGGCCGTCCATTTTGGTTTTGGACGGTTCGGATTATGGAGAGAGAAACAAGAGAGTGAAAGGGGAGAGAGAGGAGAGAGAGAGTTTCGATCTGGACCGTCCAATACACTTTTGGACGGCCTGGATGCAACGTTCGGGTACCACGTAGGCTTGGCTACGTGGTACTCATTCGTTACCCAAAAAAATTTCCTACTGCCTGGAGACGATTTTCAATACTCTGAGACCTACAATTGGTTTTAGGTGTCGTCCCCCTTATTGGCTTTTCGAGTTTGGTCTTTATTCAAAACAAATTGCTTTCGCTAGTAATTTTTCAATTTTTCCAAAATAAATCGAGTTCCGGTCATAATTTTTTACTTTTCCGATTCCTCCCGTCGAGACAAATCAATAATCCATAAACATTTGATGCAAAACTAACTAACGGGAAATTTTTTTGAATAAAGACAAACCCCATAAACCTAATAAGAGGAACAACACCTTATTCACCCTTATTTTTTATTTTATTTTTTTTAAACTTTATAATATCACCCTTTTTAATGTACGAGAAGTCCACAGAGAAATAGTAACGTTGTGATTTTACATGAATAAACAGTAGAAAAGGATTACACATCTAAAAAAAAAAGATTGAAAATCACTACCCTACGTGGTCCCATAACCCTATTCGGGAACCACCTATAAATCTTTCCACTGGTTGGCCTTGTGCCAACCTTCTATCTCTTTCTTTGTTGGCTAAAAATATAGAACTTCACACGCTATAATCAAAATATTAGGAGTATGAGCTAACTCATAAATAAGACACTAGATTTGAGTACACAACTCTACCAAGTAACAAAACCAGGGGTTGCCCATTGCCCCAGCGGTTAGGGCAAGTGTCTGACTTTCGGAGTAATCCCCTTAGTTAGGAGTTCGATTCCCCAGAGGGTGAGTACTTGTGTTAAGTGGGGAGCCGTGATTGGTATGAGTTGCGCCAACTCCATCCGATGTTTGGGTTGTGCAGTGAGTCCAATTAGTGGCCTGCTGTATGGTTGTTCCTCGGTTTAAAAAGAAAAAAGAAAAAAACTCTACCAAGTTCCAAAATGTCACAATGAGGACCCAAAATTTGACAAAATTTACATGAGAAATGCAGCAGTTTACATGAGAATTTGCTTGTCAAATTTTGGGCTTACCTCTTTTGATATAGACTGAACATCTTTCAAAACAATGAGGACCATCTTCAAAACTCTCATGTAAACTGCAGCAATGTGTTTGCTGGACTCGCACCATCTTCCGCTTATCTACCAACAATGAGGACCCAACATTTGACAAAATTCTCATGTAAACTGCAGCAATGTGTTTGCTGGACTTGCACCATCTTCCGAATAACAGTAGATATGCGGAAGCAGACTTACCTCGTTTTGATATAAACCGAGCATCCTTCAAAACAGAGCGAATCACACGCTCCTACAAACACCAACCTTCCAAGGACCAAGCGATGAAGTAACACCATAACGACGAGCATCACTCTAGAATCCACAGTACCGGAGGGTAACTTACCCTTTTTCCTTTCCTTGGCAGATAGAAGGAATAGAGAACAACATTCACCACATTCTCTCGGATTTCAATTCAAACTAAATGGGTCATGGGTCATGCCATCATGGGAAAGTACTACGACAAGAAACACAGAGAAATTCGAGATCAACATAAATATGTCACAAGCATAACCTCAAGGGGTTTGCTCCCACCTAAGGTCCCAGGTTCGATTCTCCTTGCTAGCAAAACTCTTGGGGCCACTAGGGCTTATATCCGGTCGTTACCTCCAGGGCCCCAGAATCAGTCGAGGTGTTGGCCCGGACATCCGGTTATAAAAAAAAAATGTCACAAGCATACTTTAGCATAAACCATTAATTCAATAGATAAGAATGTTACACGAATCGGAATTATGATACATTTCATGCTTACCATTCCTTAGAGAGATGGAGTGCTTGCACTTCAAATGCCAGAAAGACAATTAGCACCATATCGGTGAATGGTGATGCAATTGCCAAGCGTTACAGCTCTAGAAATGGACATAGCCGTACATAGAAACCCTCACTCACGCACAATAAATAATTCGACCACACGCATTTTATGCTTGCGTATATATTCAGAAAATAAAAGTGTACATATACCGCATTCTTGATGTTACTTGGAAGTATCAGCTGGCAAAGGAACACATTGCCACCCCGTACAATGCTGGAGAGCTTTTGCAGAGCATCCGTGGGAGCTTCCACCGTGCATGACGAGTAGTATCCACTGGGATGAAATCCATCATCTGCACTTGATGGGGTCATTAGACCCGGTTGAGTTCCATGCACAAACAAGTCCCCCTCGGACTTTATGCAGCCAGTACTTTCTTCGTGTTTGTCAGCAGCCTACCAAACGCAACCACAGACATTTTTATCAGTATCAAAAATGAAATTGAAAGGATTTAAGTTCTAACGAAATGCGGCTTCATTTTGATCACCAAGCAAATAATATTCTAAATTACTAGAATTATATAGATCTATGAGGATATTTATTATCATTGATTATGCCCTTGCTAGCTACTAGCAACAGACATTTTGCAAAGATGAACCACTTGGAAGTTGGCACCACCTCAAGTATAACACTAAAACTATTCAACTCAACTCTGAAAAAGCCTAATAAAAACAAATTTAGGTTCGCTTCTCAAATTTATTTTTGCCATTTTTTTTGGATTTATGCAGGATTAAATGATCTCTTTGACGATGTAAAACAGAAGGCAAAGAAGGCCTGACATTTCAGTTGTAGTATAACTTTTTTTCAAACCAGTAAATATTGCCGGAACCATTTCCAGATACATAGAATTCAGCACCAGCTTCGTAAGCTATTGATTGAGGAAACAGAAAATAGTGCATTACCTCTCTGCTCCCTGCACCCATCCAACCAATTGGTTCCCTCAACCTCTCTCCCTCCAAATCTGTAACCAGTCCACCGAACTCTATCAGAGGAAACCTTTCTCCCACAACCAGACTAGCACTTCCTAGTAACACACAGTCAAGGACTCTCATTGGAGACATACAACATGCCACGGGGAACATACTTTGCACATCTGATAACACTCGACCCAGCAGTGCAATGCCTTTGCGCCTGCTTTCGGTTCACCGACAGCACGAATTGGGGGCTCTAATGCACACTCCTCAACTTGACCCAATGAAGGAGGTTTCAAAGTTGGATTATCTGGGGCCAGAATGGCTCAAATCAGAAGGGGAGGTACCAGAGGTTCTAAAACCTCAAAACCCACAAATTGTCAAAACACACAAATTAATTCCCCAATGAAAGTCCTACAATTTGGATTTGTAGGAGTGATTTGAACGCTTTTTCCCAGTGTCACTTTGAGAGCTTGGTTAGAGAACACAAACCCCAATTGGCTGTGATCACGGAAACAAGTATCAGTGGCCCCAAGGCTCAAGCTATCTATGAGAACATTTGTTTTACAAATTTCGATAGTTCTGATGCTCTGGGTTTCTCTTGTGGTATTTGGCTGCTGTGGAACAATGATGATGTGCATTGTGACATAATTGTTACTATTTAGTATTTAGCAGGAAATTCATGCATACATTAAGGTGCTTGATGCCTGATGGCGGGTCTGGGAGAGATGAAGATGTAGCATATTATCCGGGAGGAGAACCAATGTGCGGCTTTTTGTTGCTAAGAACATGAACCACTCGTCCTATAATCATATTGATTTAGATTTGCGGTAGCCATGCCACAACCCATGAGTAGACATTCAACAAGACAAAAGGTACAAGAGTTCCTAAATTTCTTGACAACCAACCACAAAAGACTTTGGAGAATTTTTACATACACCCCTTTGAAGTTTCGGCCAAAGTGAGAACGTAGATGGCGTTAGTAAAATAAAAAAAAAGTCAAAAATACCCTTCTACTTCTTAATTTGATCCAAGAAAATAAGAAGAGATTAATTTATATTTTATACACATGTATGCATCCTTGCTGAATATTTTGAAAATACAATACAAGGCACTTAAGGTAGAGAGCTGGTGTAAGAAGCAAAAGAAAAACGAGTTTCCATTTTCGGAATAACAACCCCAACACACAAACAGCCGAGTTGAACACATGAAGAAGCATGAATAATGTAGCACCAACAACACACTTATAGCATTTTGCAGACAGCGATAAATTAATACAGTGCTTAACTGGAACTACAACAAAACCAACCATGGTACATGTTAGCTTTGCGTTCATAATGAAAACACTGAATGAAAAGAAGAATATATACAGCAGTATGAAATAAGATTCCACGTCTTCTCACAGAAATAATAAAGGCCTTATACCATTATAATTTCACCATGCCTTAGATGCTAACCATGGGTAACTATTCAGTACTTATCTGTGTCTTTTTTGCGTGGAAGATCTTGCCTAAATTTGCTTACCTTACACCAAATTTAGCATCATGAGTTTTATTTTCTCGTTGGTTCACTTAATTTTCTAGTGTCACAAAATTTACCACACAATTTTCATATGTCACAATCCTTGGATCAAATCTTTCAACCTTAACAGGAGAGGCGAAATAAACTCCGAGTAAATATCCCCACTAAACTGAAGACACCTCTAGCTATCTACAGGACAAGATTTTCTTTGAACACCACAAAGAAACTTGTGCCACTGTCATCGCATCAGCACCTCTTACCACAACAACAATTAAAACTAGAGGTCATGAAGTGAAATTTCAAGAGTAATACAAAGAACGTTAACAGAAATATATTACCTTCTCATTAAGATACTTGAAAGCCACCTTCTTCTGTCCAGCTTCGTATATGTTGCACTGGGAATATATCTGAAGGCCAAAAACTTACCATGTTATTCGAGAAGTGGCTCATCAGGTCAAACATCACTGGAAACTGAAAAACTCAAAGACGTACAGAAGAACAGGCAGGAAATCAGCTGCTTAAAGAATCTTGACCTGTGATTCCACACTAGCGCAGACAGCATAAATGCCCCAGTCTCTGGTGTAGTTATTGTACAAATGTACTTTTGCGAACCTGACACGGGGATGCCTCTGTCGAGTACCATCGAAAAAACAATGATGAATGGTCACTCGAATGCATCTGTCACCAATGTTAGAAGGGTCTGCTCCAATAAGCATTGTCTTGTCATGCTTTGAAAAGTGACATCTGTACAAGAATACTCCATTATCCAATCACAGAAATTAGTTGATATTATAGGTTCAGCTCTAAGTTACCTGGAAAGCATATCGTTCTAGTGCGAGGAACGGAAACGAAAACATGGTTTCCCTAAATCTCCTAAATTGTGGAACGGAATGGGTAGGTGTACATTATAGCATTGATATTCTTAATTTAGAAGATAAGCAAAGAATAAAATAGACTATTATTTGTCTAATTATTCGTGTACTCCGCATAAAACATTTGTAGAAGTATTATGACCAATTTTGACGCTGCTGAAGCTCCAGCTCTTATAGTTTTATAAGAAAAACTTCTGAATTATTTAGGATCCCTAAATTCATCATACTGGAACACAGGTGTACCATACTTCAGAACATTCACCACAAAATGTAATTCATAGGGGTTTGGCATATCAGCTTACCTAGAAACTGTAACGTCTGTGCTCCCCCGGGTGATATCAATCAGTCCATCATCGTAATCGCGGAGGCTGCAACGGTCAATCCATATGTGCTTTGAGTTGGGTTTGATCTGAATTCCATCAACATCAGGTCCTTTACCTCCTCCAAACTCTAGATTGCATATAATCACATGTTCACATTCCTTCAACCTCAAGCCCTTTCCCGTAAGTTTTATCCTTTGTCCACGCCCATCAATGGTCTTATAAGAAGACACACTCAAATAAGATGAAAGATTGATAGTGCCTGAAACGTTGAAGACAATCCATAGAGGTTCTTTCTTACGACACCCTTCACGGAGTGATCCTGGCCCATCATCTGAACTAGCATAAAAATGAATTATACATGCATCATATTTCTATGCTGTTCAAGAAAAAATTCTGGCATGTTAACAAAGGAAAACCAAATTCAGCATTTACAAACCAATTTCATTAATTCAACCTCTGCATAATAACAAACCTTTGACAGCTAGATATGTTTTTCACCTAAGATCCTTCAAAATGAACCTAATTGCTCTAATATGAATTGAGAATAGGGAAGGGAAAGATTATGCTCTGCACTACATATTCTCCTAGGTAATTTGACAATTTGCTACACTGAGACCAATAAAAAAGTATTGATATGATTCGCATTACTGAGCTAATGTTTGCCAATTTCTCCTCCAAAAACGTTGTATTGCACTCTAAACATGATACATTTCCACATTTGCAGCAATATCTCAGTGAATTTTCATACCCGCAAGGGGCCGCAACCCTTTGCACGTACGCAATTGATTATAGAACAAGAAACCATTAATAAAGAACAGAGAAAATGCATTTTGGGGTCCTTAGAGCATCGGTGCACATATTTATCCTCTTTTTTTGTGTGGATAATATAGAATGTCTCGGGTCCTGCTTATGCGCACCTCAGACTAATCCTTACTGCCCCTCTCTCACAGCCGCTTTGCATGTTTACCGGAAGGGTTGGGACTAAAAAGGGGGGTCGAAACTCTATATTCTTGTTTGTAAGTTATCCAGATCGAAAAAGGAATGCACTTTCATGCATAAATTCTCAATTTTTTCCCACCCGTGAATTTCTTTTTGCAAAATTCAAGCAACTAAACTCGAAACTGCATCATTTATCAATCCAATTAAACGCCAGACTGCCGAAAACAGACAAAAAAACATACGCATGGGTTAAACCCTGGGGCGAATAGAGGTTTGCCCCATCATTAACTTCACGCGCCGAAATTAGTAGGCTCAAGTTGGCCTGGACATCCGGAAGAAAAACATATATATGGGGTACATGAAAATGTGAATATAGAATTGTTTGTAGAGATGGAGACATAGAAACCTGCTAAAGTGGTGACATGGAAGATGGGTCCATGGAGGCCGCCGATGGCGGAGCGGCCGAAACCCTCGGCTTGGCCGGCGAGAGCTCGTAAGGAGGAGTCGACGTGAAGGTAAGGCAATTTCAAGGAGGAAGAGGAGGCCATGTCCGGATTGGAAAATGAAGAGGAACCCAATTTATACGAGGGAAATTCCGAATTAGCAGGAGGAGGGGTAGAGCCGTTAGGTGCATAATAACGTTTGTTGCCCCCTCGTTTCTTGAAACAGCCGTGGTGGTTGCCCATTTATGATTGATTTAAGACAAGCCTGCGATACAACTCCCTCTCTCTCTCTCTCTCTCTGTCTGCAAATATAAGTGTGAGTGTTTCTGTCGGCATATGATACGAAACCGACAGTGGTGTAATGGATATGGAAAAGGGGCTATGGCTTTTTACGGTGAGAGAGGAATAAGCATATTGAGTTTATTGTTCAGCCAGTTAGCTTTCTCTATAGTCCAAGAAAAATATAGAGCAAAGTTGTTCCTCCTCGCTTTGTTCACACTCGTGATGGCTGTAGCTCACATCAAGAATTAAAATCGTTCATTTTGTCTATATTTATTTATTAGGAGCCCTTTTGAAAATTGAGTTCAATCCCATATCAGTGAGCTCTTGATATAAAAGTTTAATTTTTTTAGTGAGAATTTTAAATAAAAATAAATAAAATCTATATGAAATAATTACCAATGATTTGATTGGGTTAAATTATTGTGTGGCCTCCTAACAAATGAATTTGGATATAATGCATGATTTCAATTATCGAATTAAGATATAGAATGAGTACAACCTCTCTGAGAGTGAACAAATTTGCTCTCACGAAAATAGACTTTAGACTTTGTAGCTGGCCGTTTGTAGGTCTTTCCTGGTCTACTTTAATTATTTATTTAAACGGTTTGTATTTTAAAGAATATAATCGAATATCGTTTGATATGATTCAGATTACATTTGTCTTAAAGCATGAAAACATTACAACACCAAAATCCATTTAATTCGTTTTTCTAAAGACATACGCCTTCTAAATTTATACTCCATCTGTCTCTTTTTAAGTGATCCTTATCTGAATACGTGTAATTTCAAACCCCTAAAAAACATATTTCTTTATGTCATTTTAAAAATGGGGCCGGTTCCAAGGACACAAGTTTTGACACTTCATCTCAGCCCTTCAAACCAAGGGCTGAGATTAAAAGCTCATGTGTGTGCTCTCCCTTCCGCTCCTCTCATTCACACCTAATTTATTTCTCTACAGTACCTGTAATCCCCTTACCCACTCGCCGACCTAGATGTCTGGCGAGCCCCCATCTCCTGCTAGAGAGAGAGAGAGAGAGGTTCAATTCATTTCTCCGAACAACCCACATCGCAAAACAACCAACTTCGAATCACTTCTATTCTGCAGATTTACAGAACGATCTATGAAGCTTCATACATGTATGTATAGTGAGTTAGGGTTTGTGGAAATGGGTTTGGAAGAGTCCAATCTTCTAGACCAGACGAGGGAGGCAAAGAGGTTGTAACCAATAATGGGTTAGATCCTGGGCAAAGAATCAATGCGAACACGAAAGGGTAACTGAGAGTTTTATTACACATAGGTTTTAACGGCCTAAATTGGTTAACAAATACCGAAAATTGACATAAATTGGAAGGGGGATTATACAGGTATGGTAGAGAAAGAGATTAGGTGTGAATGAGACGATGGGAAGGGAGAGCACACACATGAGCTTTTAATCTCAGCCTTTGGTTTGAAGGGCTGAGATAGAGTGTCAAAATTTGTGTCTCCGGAACCGGCCCCTTTAAAAATTTTGTTACCAAATTAAAGTGCTCATTGAACACTTTAATTTGGTGCAAAAAAATTTGAAACATGCTACGGAAGTGCATTTTTTAACGGCTACAAAAAAAATACACGTTTCCCAATGTATCATTTAAAAAGAGACGGAGGGAGTATCCATTGGTGTCTGATTAACCTGATTGTTGTTGTTATTGACGAGCTCTAAAATATGAACGGTTTGAATCATTAAAATAAGCTCTGAAAGGGCCCTACAAACGAGCCAACTAAACGGTCTAATCTATTTTTCATGGACAAAAGAGAAGCTGCCCCGAAACTTAAATCCGTTTCAAATGGATCGGGGTCCCTATAGCGCCCCCTCCGTGTTATAGGTCTCAGTTGTCCATCTTAGCAATCAATGATTCAGATATTGTAAAATAGAACACTTTTAAACGATTGGGATGGACGCTACACCCCTGCAGTGCGAAAGATGGGATACAGGGACCCCGGATTCTTTTCAAATCGACCATTTGATGGAGTTTCTAAACCGGGATATAGTAGAGTATTAGACTATTAGTTAGTGAAAGTCCAATTTCCCATTGAAAGGCCAACCGGACACAAATTCTTATATATGTAAGACTAAGGTTTTAAAACTTGCTAGGCGCTTTCAGGGTGATTGGGCACTTTCTAGTTTCCAGACTGAATACTCGGTGTCTAATCGAACGAGTCGGGCTAGTCAGTGAGGGGCCTTCTAGCGTCTAGGTGGCGAGTACTCGCCGCCCCTGTGGCCCGACTCATAGGACTCTGTATTAATGAAGGTATATGTATATCAAATTGGAGACTAATTATTGTGTTGTTCGAGCATTACAAAACTATGAAACTATGGACAAGCCGAGCCAATTCTTGTGTTGTTCGAGCATTACAAAATTCGGCTTGTTTATAAATGGACTGAGTCTAGTTCGGTTACTATATTAAACGAGTTGAGCCGAATTTGAAAGTGTTGAACTCGGCTCATTTACTACACAACTTGAAACTCGGGCTCTTATTAATTAGTGGTTATATTGTTTGACTATTGTTGATGAATGATCAACTTATGAAATTGTGTTTTTTTATTTTTGTGTGTGTTATGTATGATTCCTCTTAGAACATGTACTTTTTTGGGTACTAAATTCTCTTTGTCAAAAAAAAAATATTTATGTTCGCAAAATGAGGACTTAATTAAAAACGCATTGTGGTTCAAAAGATTGTGAACTTTTGTTTTCTGTAAGATGTAAATATTTATAAGTTCTTTTTTAGGTTCTTGATTTGTGTATCAGACATTTTTTTTTAGACGGACGGAGTATATTAGGTGCCACCTTTAAGTTTGAATCTTGACTTCACCACTACATATATGCATCTGTGTCTAAACATATAGGTCCATGTGTGCACGTTCCTTTTGCATCATATGAGATTCAAATGCATCAAAGGATTCTCATTCTTAAGATCTCATCGGATGGTCCAAAACCGTTCATTTACAAATCTCAATATATTTGTCATTTATATATAAATTAAATTAATCGAACATAATATCTGTCACAACAAAGCACATTTATCACAAGATAACTATACAGCGAGACTCTTACTATTACTTCACCCAAATACGATTTTATCAAGTCTTTATCGATATTTGATCCCCTGATTTTTGGCTCAACCATACTATTTTTAACAGCTTTTGGCACAAGATAAAACACATCAAAGTATACAAAATGAATGGTTGAATGGAATTATTGCAAATTTTGTTTTGCATCAAATAAGAGATCACGAGAGGATCACAATTCTTAGCACAAAAAACATCCAATCGGAACGAGACTCCATGCACAAAAAAACATCTGCTGTAAAACCCATTTGTCATGGCCACCAAATAGCAGGCCCCCCAAGGCCATGCTTTCCCCAAACAAATAAAACCCACCACCGCTACCACCACCACCACCGCCCCCGCCACCACCACCATATTTTCCGGTTGAATTGGCCTTTCCATGCGTAAATATAGATATACGTACAGACAATGAATTCGTAGCGCTATTTCTTTCCTCAATCTTAACATGGCTTCCGTCATCGATGAAGGTACCCTTATTTACCTTCTATGCATGTCTATTTACAGGATTTCAGTAATGATGAATTTGCTATGTTTCTGTCGATTGGATTAGAATATCTGAATTCCTTTATCCGATCATTGCGATTTTCCTCAATGCAAAATGGTTGGGACGCATTTCCACAGATGTGTCTGCATACATTCGATGCATAATGCGCATCGTGAGAGATTCACGTGCATCGAATGAGGATGAACACATACGTGGCCGTATCTGTATCTATATCTGAATATTTGATATTTGTGTCCAAATTTGCTCGTTTCACATGCATCAAATGATTCTGAACACATATGTGTCCATGCGTAGAGGGGCGGAGCCTTTAAGGGGGTGGGGTGGCACGGGCCATCCCCGCTCCTAACCTCCCACCAATTTTAGTGGTTATATTGTTTGACCATTGTTGATGAATGATCAACTTATGATTTCCAATTTTAGTGGTTATATTGTTTGACCATTGTTGATGAATGATCAACTTATGATTTTTTTTTTTTGGGTACTATGTATGATTACTCTTAGAACGTGTACTTTTTTTGGTACTAAATTCTCTATTTGTCCGGAAAAAATGTATGTTCGCAAAATAAGGACTTAATTAAAAAATACATTTTGGTTCAAAAGATTGTGAACTTTTGTTTTCCGTAAGATAGTAGATATCAATAAGTTCTTTTTTAGGTTTTTGATTTGCGGATCAGACATTCTTTTTGAGACAGACGGACTATATTAGGTGCCACCTTCTAGTTTGAATCCTAACTTCACCACCGTATATATGTATCTGTATTTGAACATCTGGGTGCATGTGTGCACGTTCCATGTGCATCCTGTGAAATTCAAGTGCATCAAACGATTCTAAACAGACGTGTCCATATCTGTATCCATGTTCATAGCACTGCACTTCTTCTACAATGCAATGTTATTGTGCAGAAGGAGGAGAGAGGGATCTCGAGATGGGACTGATCTCGACACCGTCGCCGTCGCCTAGGGCGGCCCCTGCTCCAGCTCTGGTTCTATCAAATTCTAGCAAGGCGCTTGGTCTATCAAATTCCGGAAAAGCATTGGTTATGTCGAATTCCGGAAAACGAATGGATCAATCGAATTCCGGAAATTCGCTGGTAATGTCGAATTCCGGAAAGCGAATGGACCAGCCGAATTCGGCTCGGAAGAAGTACGTGAAGCAGGTGACTGGACGGTTCAACGACACGGAGCTCCACCTAGCGGCGCAGAGGGGGGACGTGGCGGCGGTGAAGCAGATATTGGCGGAGATAGATGCACAAATGGTGAGGACGCTGAGCGGGGCAGAGTTCGATGCGGAGGTGGCGGAGATCCGGTCAGCAATCGTGAATGAAGTGAACGAGCTAGGAGAGACGGCGGTGTTCACGGCGGCGGAGAAGGGGCATTTGGAAGTGGTAAAGGTGCTGCTGCCTTATACCACCAAGGAAGGGATTGCAGCCAAGAACAGGTCTGGTTTTGATGCCTTGCATATTGCCGCCAGTAAAGGTCACCAAGGTAATGATTGATTTTATTGTACTAATTTTGCTTAGCACAGAGTGGATAATGCAGGGAGCGGGGGTTGTAGTGACTACAGGTGTAGTGAGTGAATCTCGGTCGTTAAAAGTGTTTTGAACGGTCCGGATCTAAAATAGTGAATAATGTAATTGTTCGCGCGAACAATTCAATTAATATCCGGACCGCCCAAAACAAAAATGGACGGCTGAGATTCTCACTACACAATATGTAGTGAGTTGCTCACTACAGGCTCCCTGGTTCCGATAATGCACGCATAATGTCAAAAAAAAAAAAAGTTAGATTTTTAATGCACTTTTCATACATACCAATGTGGTTTCACAGATATCAATGCGTTTTTTGCACATTAAGTAATACTGCCAAGTGTCGTTAGCGTTTTCTAGTTTATAATTCTCATTTGCTTATGTATAAATTGAGTTGCTCCAACCAGTCGCCAATATATTTCCACAACAGCTCACACATGGAGGTATACAATATTCTGTTTATATTTATATACTTTACTATACTTGTGTAATATAGGCAATGACTAGGCTTGTGTAATATAAGATCACAATGCCCTTGGTAGTTAACAACGAAAAAAGGTAATGACTAGGCTTTCGAAGAGTTTTGGGCAAGACTATCGAGTTTGATTCCCCTTGTTTGTGTCACATGTGCACTTTGTTTCATTGTTATTTATATCCTGAATCGTTTGTTTGATCTGTCGTTTATCTAACTCGATCATCAAACTTTGATTCCCCCTTGGTTTGTGCTTTAAATGCATTTCATGTCATAGTGGTGAGGTCTATATATCCTGAATCCTTTGGTTATCTCTGCACATGGCTTTGTTTCTTACACTCCACATTGAATCCTGAAATTCTTGTGAAGAAAACTGCGCAATGTTAGTTAACTTCGCGTGTCAATTTGTTTTTGTTTTTTTTTAAAAAAAAACCAATGTGTACCATGTAAATAATGCTGGCTTCATCAGAACCGCCACTGAAGTCAGAAAAGCTTGTCAATTTTTTATCCTTAACAGATTGTCTGTCTGTATGTTCTGGTGACCATTTTCTTTTTTGCAGCCATTGTCCAGGTACTATTAGAACATGACCCAGATCTAAGCAAAACGGTAGCACAATCGAATGCCACCCCGCTTGTATCAGCAGCTTCAAGAGGGCACATAAACGTAGTTAACGAGCTACTGTCAAAAGATTCCAGCTTACTGGAGATATCAAGGTCCAACGGAAAGAATGCATTACACTTAGCTGCTAGACAGGGGCATGTGGATATCGTGAAAACATTGCTAGATAAGGATCCACAACTGGCAAGACGAACTGATAAGAAAGGACAGACTGCTTTGCATATGGCTGTCAAAGGGATTAGTTGTGAAGTGGTGAAGTTGCTTCTTCAAGCAGATCCAGCCATTGTGATGCTTCCAGACAAGTTTGGTAACACAGCATTGCATGTAGCCACCAGGAAGAAGCGGTCAGAGGTATACCTTTTGTTTACAATGCCACCTCTATATCTATATAAACATATCTTCTTGACTGTTAGGACTGATATCTCCTTTGCACATAGCTGGTTTTCTTTTGCTCAATTGGTGCTTGACAATATCGGTAGGGCTCAAAATTCATATCAGCTGGCCAAATGTGAGGGCCTGGAAATTTGATTCCTAGGGGATGTGCACAATCAAAATGTTACAGGTTATCTCAAGCCCAAAAGCTAGCTCTTGAAGTGAAGGTGCCCTCACGTTTTTGTACTTCATTTTTCTTTGGTACCTAGGAGATGTAACACTTCGCTTCACACCCTCCCTCACGCGCAGCCTGCTCACTCGGTATCACCTAACCCTTGTATGCTAGAGACATACATCCTACCTCTCTGGTACCTAGCTCACGGTCTTGGGAAGATTTCAACCCCAAAAGCTAGCTATTGAAGTGATGGTATCCTCCCTTTTATATAGATCATATTTCTTTGGTACTAAGGCGACGTGAGATTTCGCTTCACATAAACCTCTTGACCATTGTAAATCACACTTGGAAGATTTAGCAGCTGTTAATTCATGTCCGAGTTTTGGGGCTTACGAGGATTTGGAAAGAATATTGTTCAACCTTCATCTTAATCACTGGAGCTAAATTTAGGAGTATGCTTTATTTCTTCATGTATGATCATTCCAGGGTTTCGTGGAAATTACAAATTCGATAACCTTTGTTCAAATGACTCCATTTAAATCAAAGAAGTCTTGTACTGAGTGTTTGGGAAAAAGATTAACTGGGCCGTCAAAAGGTAATCTAAAGGCTTTTTGTTCTGCTGCAGATAGTGAACGAGCTATTACTCCTGTCACTATGAAAGCCCATATCATATATTGATATCATCCTCCGATGTAGAAATGCAGCATCATCACTGAAGCCAAATTTAGGATTTTGCTTTGTTTCTTCATGTATGATCGTTCTAAGGTTTCGTGGAAATTACAAATTCGATAACCTTTGTTCAAATGATGCCATTTAAATCAAAGAAGTCTTGTACAGAGTGTTTGGGAAAAAGATTAACTGGGCCGTCAGAAGGTAATCTAAAGGCTTTTTGTTTTGTTGCAGATAGTGAACGAGCTATTACTCCTCCGTGACACCAATGTTAACGCCCTAACGAGGGACCACAAAACAGCACTCGACATCGCGGAAGGGCTTGCTTTTTCTGAAGAAACTGCAGAAATAAAAGATTGCTTGTCTCGTTATGGCGCTGTCAGAGCGAACGATCTGAACCAACCAAGGGATGAGTTGCGGAAAACCGTGTCAGAAATTAAGAACGATGTCCACATTCAGATGGAACAAGCCCGGAGGACCAACAAGAACATGACCGGGATAGCCAAGGAGCTAAGGAAGCTCCATAGGGCGGGGATCAACAACGCCACCAACTCTGTGACCGTGGTGGCAGTACTGTTCGCCACGGTGGCATTCGCCGCCATCTTCACGGTTCCCGGAGGAGATGACGACCAGGGTATAGCAGTGACGGCGAAGAGCCCATCTTTCAAGATCTTCTTCATATTTAATGCGGTTGCCTTGTTCACGTCTTTAGCTGTTGTTTTGGTCCAGATAACGGTTGTGAGGGGGGAGATTAAATCCGAGAGAAGGGTTGTGGAAGTGATCAACAAGTTGATGTGGTTGGCATCCGTTTGCACTTCGGTGGCATTCATTGCTTCAGCTTATATAGTAGTAGGGCGGCACCATAAGTGGGCCGCTATTCTGGTTACTGTCGTGGGCGGGGTTATAATGGCGGGGATCCTCGGTGCGATGACTTTTTACGTGGTGAAATCTAAGAGGACTCGGAAGGTGAGAAAGAGAGAGAAGTTATCGAGGAGTGGAACGTACTCATGGCGTCATTCAGATTATTCTGATGCGGAGGTCAATCCGATATATGCTATTTGATGTCGGGCTTGAGCGTTCTTTTCCTTCTTTTCTTTTGAAGCAAGGGAAAGAAAAGAAAAATGTTGTGCAGTTTGTGTAAGAGCCTCTGTACTGTAAATGCTAGACCTCCAAACTTGGATGGATTTCATTGAAGTCAATGAATTTCGGTTTTTGTCGAGGAAATATGGCGAATTCTCAATCCACTTGTGAATGCTGAACTGAGTTTATGTAAAATTCCTTGTTGCAAATCATGCGGTATAAAAAACAGTGTATTGAAAATCTTATTCTTGTTTGTTTTATCACATAAAACGTAAACTAAAATATTTTACAGAATCTGAAAAATGCTGTAAATAAATATGGATACACAAACCGAGGCCCGTGATAGACACGGTGTCCTTAACATAGATTCGCCGCCTCACCGGGGTGCTAGAGGTTTTTGCCGGCGTATGTCTCCCAGGATACAATCGGTTGAAAGCTTAGTGTGCACCACACTAGAAGCTTGCTTCGAATTGAATTTCTGTGCGTAGTACTCTTTCACGGATGAAAAACAAGATGCTGAAAATCTCAAGGCTTAAGGACACGGTTTTGTTGCATGCAAAAAAGTGGTTTTTCAGTATACCAATTACTCTTGTAAGGCAGCCTATTTATAGGCAAAACTCTGAGTTGGAAACAAAAAGTTCAAGTCATGCATGACCTATGAACTTCACCAGATGTACTGTCATTAATACCTCAATTGTATTTGGGCAAGGAAGTCTACTGGCATTGAAGAGAATGATGGGGAGAGTTGCAAAAGACAAGATGATCACCATCTTCTGCTAGCAAAACAGCTGCTGGTTTAGGCCACGCGTTGAGCCCAATACCACACCCACGGGTCACGGGCGACGGCCGCGCGCGCACGTCCTCCCTTAAGTAAATTTGGCTTTTGCTATTCCCATAATTAGACAATTTTCATTCATTCTATAAATGAATTTTTTGTTCATATTTAGGCGCACCAAAATTATCGAACAATATTTTTCCAACATGAAATGCTGATTAGCATTTGATTTATAGTCTTTGTAAAAGATCAGACTCGAACAGGATGTTGCAGTAAGCAGTAGTAACTTCTTTAGCTGAAATTGGACTTCCAGATTAGTCAAGGTGCGCGTAAGCTAGCCCGGATACCTAAGTAATAAAAAAATAAATAAAAAACACATGGATATGTGGATCTGCCATTCTATGTCTAGCAATCTATTTTGATTACAACTTGGTTGTGAATGGCGATTCTGGGAATTTTTAGCCCCTTTTACTTGGAGTCTTTCCTGTTAGTATTGTTTTAGAGGACGTGTTTGGATCTTGAACATTGTAGGAAGGTTTTCCGAGGAAAAAGAAAAATGACTGGAAACTAAATAAATGAATTTCATTTGGTATATTAATATTCCGTATTAAATAAAGATCTTAATATACTTTACTTTTTTAGTTTACTATTTTCTCAATAAATCCCTCCATAAAATCACGAGGGAAATATAACTTTACTTTTTCCTACAGAAATTCGAAGTCCAAACATAGGAACTTTTAGGAGGAATTGACATACTCCTTTCGTCCTAATTTGTTTATCCATCGTGAACATAATGATTACTATTGATAATATTTTAATTATTTTTTGAGGATATCTCTCTATTTTTTAAAAGAGAAAATGTCACGTTCTCTGAAGCATAATTGGTTTAAAAGAGAAAAGGGCACTAAGTAAAATTTCATTTCCATAAGTCAACTTTAAATTAGACAAAAAATTTGGACCATGTAAATTCAAAAATTACACAAACAAAAGATAGGCAATCCTCTATTAATATATGTTCAGAAGTGCATGCATTGAAGTTTTTGTCTATACTTTACCAAAAGCAAGAAACATGTACTCCATGTCAAAAGGTCCATCAGAAAATGCCCAAAACCCATGTGGGCCACGGCGGCTTGACCTCGTATTACTAAAAAGTCAAGTTTTTCCTTTTCATTTTCTTTTCAAGGATCCAATTATTTATGGACGCGGTGACTCTGATTAGCGCTGTGCTCGGCAGGCCTTGTCGAGTACATCTTAACCGTTCAAATGTTTTTTGGACGGTTTAGATTTGAGAGAAGCTAAAATAATGAAAACACTCTTCCGCACCATTCAAATCTGAGTCATCCAAAATACATTTGGACGGGTGAGATGTGCTCGACAGGGCCTGCTGCGCATAGCGCTCAGCAAGGTCCCTCAGTTCACTATTCATACACTTGCACTGGATTAACTAATTAAGTGATGGTCGTCGACATAGTCACGTGGTGTCCAATACCTTCACGATAGGCGCCGATCTTTTTTCATCTTAACGCAATACCACAAATTTGTATAGACTATTTACGAGTAGTCGTGGACTTATATGAGCACCAATAACTTTGGTTGTGTGCCTAAACTCAAATATCACTTCCTTATTTTCTATCTTCTCTACCTAAAAGCAACCAATTAATATTTTCGTGTGGAGCCAATCATCTTCACAACCACACGATCATATAGGCTTTTTATACATGTCGTGGACGTGGACCTGTGATATTATATTGTTTTGGAACACGTGAAAGTATTTTGTCGGATGCGTGTTCCAAAACTCGCATATCACTTTCTTATCCCCCTAACTTCTTCACCTCATTTTATCAACCGTCTCCAAATGTTTGGAGATGTCTGTTTTACAGTGTAAAAACAGTCAATGTTAGATCCTCGCATTTCACAAGTAGTAAGTATTAAGTGGTTTTGAGGTAGCATCACGTAATGCTCTAACACGACACCATGTACTAAAAGGTCCCGGGTTCTTGTGCCCAAGTGGTGACAAATCCCGCTCACCAAAAATCTGTATATGTATAAAAATCAAGAGAAAACATTCTTTACACCGGCGGTGTAAACCGAAGTTTTCTCCAAATCGATTGTATGACGCCATGTGTCCATGTTCTACCTTTGGGGACCACTATTTAAATAAACAACTGCTGGTTCTAATCTAAGTCATTTGATTGGATAGTTTAAGATTCTGAACTAAACTCTGGAACGTGATCTTCATAAATATCAATTAGGCCTGGTTTGGGCAAATTGAAAAAATTAGTTTTTTGGTTTTTTTGGTTTTGTCCTTATTCAAAAAAAATTTGCATTTGTTAGTTTTCGGTCGATTTTTTGTGGTTTATTGGTTTGTCTCGACGAGAGAAATCTAAAAAGTATAAAATTATTAGCCAAACTTAAAGTTTTGTGAATAAAGACGAAGGTGACATCCAAAAAACCGGTTTTTTGGATTATTTTTCGTCTTTATTCACAAAACTTTAAGTTTGGCTAATAATTTTATACTTTTTAGATTCTTCTCTTCGAGACAAGCCAAGAAACCACAAAACATCGACCGAAAACTAACAAATGCAAAAAAAAATTGAATAAGGACAAAAACAAAAAAACCAATTTTTTCAATTTATCCATTCAACCCCTAAATCTGTAAAACTTTTTAGGGGAAAAAATTTACAATAAATTAATTCGAGCATAATTAATACTCCCTCCATTACAAAAAGATTGTCTAGTTCTAGTCTGTAGAATGAGAACTTACAAAAATGCATTTTCATCAAGAAAAATTCAAAGTGATAACTTAAAAAAACTCATTGATGTTTAGTAACTAGCGGCAAAACATTGAAAAAAAATTCGACCAAAATGTCTTATTTATAAATTTCTGTTAGGCGAACTAGACAATTTTTTTTGAGATGTAGGTATTGGTCATTCAAGCCACTGGCAAAGTAATATATTTCACCCGTTCAAAAAAAAGAGAAATATATTTCTTTTAACGTTAACTACTCGGTACCTATAGTACTGTAAGACTAAATATTTAGTTATTATGGCCCACATGTTATGAGTTTAATAAAACTCTCCATATCATTAGAGGCTTTAGAGCCAAGCTTTTATTCAATTGGTCAAATAGATCAGAAGTCATTTCTTAAAGAGACTTTACTTTGATGGGAAGTAAGTATAAATGTACATTTCAAAAATGATATGTGTAGAGAAGATTTGCTGTTTTTTTTTTTTTTTATCGCTCAAATTCAGCAAGAATGGATCCAGGTACACCATTCTTATTTAATTTCCCTTTTATGATTGTATTGGGACCATCAATTATCCTCATAGTTTTAGATCTTAGTAGCATTAAACACAATTTACGACTGCCACTCCACCTCTCCTGTACTAGTTACTAGTGGTACCACTTTCTTCTCCTTTATTTTTTTTGTTTTTGTTTTTGCTCATATCACATTTGATTGCACTTGATCATGATGTTTCTTGCAAGCTTACAATGACCAGTAACCATCATCCCCTTTGTCCACTCTTTTTCCACTTTCCTTGTTCTTCTTATATTTCGACACCTAACCTTCTGGTCCTACTTTTCCTCATTTCTTTCCTTATGTTATCCTCTCCGAACATGTGAATGGCACTTGAAAAACTAGAAATCTTCAATCATAAAAAGGATTCTCTGTGTTTGCCTTTATAAACTTACCCGTGATCTTTAATACTGGAGTGACTTATTTGGGGTTTCCTTTTCTGCTTTCTGGATTGATTGAAAGATTGGATAGTTACTGCTCTCCCAAAACCCAGGTAAATATCCTCAAGTTTCTTGAATTTCGCTGCTTTTTTTTTTTTTTGGCTGAATTTTGATTTTATGGAAATACACATTTGCCCTTTTTCCCCTCTCTTTTTCAGATGGTTTTGTGTAGAAAGTAGAAAAACTAAAGGCTCTGTCTTTACCTTGTTGTGGTTGAAATTTATGCAGTTTATGGGGTTTCGGTCCTATTTCTCATGGTGATACTGTTTGAAGAAGTATGGACTGAGAGCATTAGGCAAGCAATTTGGGTATTAATCTGAATGGAATATACAGTTCTTTTTGTGGGATATGATCAGAAAAAATAGTTGTAGGTGTATTATGTAAGAATTTGACTTTTGGGTATTACAAATCAGACCCTCATGTCTCATGTGCAGTAATCATCCATTCTATGTTCTCTTCATGAATCAAAAGTAAATTTTTGGAGCTATAAAATTTAGTAGAATTGGCTGAAATGGAGATTCAGTTATAGAAGGGGGGTTTTTGGAGGCATAAAAAAAAGAAGAAAACTTTTTTTGGTCATGGAGACAACGGTGAGGCAGCAGAGTTTCCGGAGGAAGAAGATGACGAAGCAGTTGACGGGGAAACGAGACGACACTGCTTTGCATTCTTTAGCAAGAGCTGGGAATTTGGAAGTGGCTTTGGAAATTATCACTAGTACTGTAGATGAAGAGTTGAAGGAGTTGTTATCCAAGCAGAATCAATCTGGGGAAACTGCCCTTTATGTTGCTGCTGAATATGGCTATGTCCATTTGGTGAAGGAGATGATAAAATACTATGATATTGCATCTGCTGGTATCAAAGCAAAAAATGGGTTTGATGCCTTCCACATTGCTGCCAAGCAAGGGGACTTGGGTAAGTATATAAAGAATTTACATTGTTTTCCACATTTTTTTATCTCTTAGTGTTGTCCAAATATTTAACTCCATTAGAGCAAGTCCATCCGTTGCTATATTGGTCGCCAAAGACATAATTTGTCAAGTTTTTTGTGAAAATCCTAGTCCAAAAGCTGCCGCTATTTTTGGTTGCCAAAATTGGCAAAGTCATCTTTAGTGCCAAACTTACTAGGTCCAGACATAGTAAGGATTAACAAACTAGAGCTCTTTATTGATTCTTTGAGTGGTGGTGCATGGCCGTTCTTAGTTGGAGGAGCTATTTGTCTGGTTAATTCCATTAACGAACGAGATCTCAGCCTGCCAACTAGCAATGCGGAGGTAACGCTTGGCAGCTAGCTTCTTAGAGGGACCATGGCCTTTCAGGCCATGAAAGTTTGAGGCAATAACAGGTCTGTAATGCCCTTAGATGTTCTGGGCCGCATGCGAACTACACTGATGTATTCAACGAGTTTATAGTCTTGGCTGAAAGGTCAGGGTAATCCAATGGCCTATATTCGAGATTCACCAAGCCAAAAAATAACTGTGGCACCAACGGGTGGACTGGGCCCTTACTGAGCTTTTGTTGAATAGGTGTGTGTCTTTTTCAGTCAATGAAATAAATAATATGAAAATATCATGAAAATTGCATCATTTGGATATTCAGTAGCTCATAAAAAAAAAATTAGTTGTTAGGGAAAGAAACATCACCTGGCTAAGGAAGGCGGTAGAGTACAGCACTGTTTTCTTTTTCTGCCCTTAATCGAATCTTGACTTAACTTTGAATTTGCATACAGAAATCCCCAAAACAATATTCTCTGCTTTACTCAAAACTCATCTTAAATATGTTACTCACTTTCTTACTTAAAGAAAGGGAGACTCATTTTTTTTACTGAATATCAAATCATCATCCTTTTTATTGATAACGCCAAACCAGTTTTTGTTAAAGCCAAAACTTTTACTGGAATGTTGAGAGACTAAAAGTTTCGCATTAACAAAAACTATTTTGCCATTAGGGCCATTATCATCATCCATTTTTCAATTCTACTTTGTGTAGATTGGATATTTATCATAACCCAATTCATTTTGGGAATTCCTATGGGAGTGCTTCACATCAAATGAAACTTTTTCTCAAACCGTTGGAGAAATTGATATCTTACATCGCGTCATCCATGATATCTGATTCATTGTCATGATGATTGAAATGTTTTCCTGAAAATTTGATTGTCTAACATGTTGCAGAGATATTGAAGATACTCGTGGAGGCCCTTCCCGGTCTTGCAATGACATTTGATCAGTCCAACACCACGGCGCTGCACACTGCTGCATCACAGGGCCATATTGAAGTGGTCGATTTCCTGTTGGAAAACAGAAGCAACCTGGCCGCCGTACCAAAGAACAATGGCAAAACCGCTTTGCATTCTTCCGCAAGAAATGGGCATTTGGAGATTGTGAAGGCTCTATTGAGAAAAGAACCAGGAGTTGCATTGATGAAGGATAACAAGGGGCAGACTGCTCTTCACATGGCAGTTAAGGGGCAGAGTGTTGAGTTGGTTGATGAGCTTATTCAGATAGATGCTGAGTTGATAAATATGGTTGACAGCAAGGGCAACACTCCACTCCACATAGCTTCTCGAAAAGGCCGTGCACAGGTAATTTATGTAAGATTTTCTGTTGTACATCGACGAATCCATTCGTGTGGAAAGGGCTGAACAACGCCATAAAATTGGAAATGCATTTCACAAGATTCAGTCCCTTCATAAAATTGGAAATCCTTGTGATGCCCCTCAACTTTCTGCAGATTGTTCATGCACTACTGCATCACGATGGAATCAACAAAGAAGCCATTAACAGATCAGGAGAAACCGCTCTTGACACTGCCAGGAAAACGGGATATTCGGAAATTGCAACTATCCTACAAGAGCGCGGAGTGGAAAGCTCAAACTCCATGAGACCAAACCGCACATCAAATCCAGCCAGGGAACTCAAACAAACTGCAAGTGACATAAAACACGAAGTACACAACCAGCTTGAGCACACCTTTCAAACGCGAACTGGCGTACAAGGTATAGCAAAGAGGCTCAACAAAATGCAGGAGGAAGGGCTGAACAATGCCATCAACTCTACCACAGTAGTTGCTGTTCTAATCGCCACAGTTACATTTGCTGCTATTTTTACCATCCCTGGCCAGTACACCGATGACCCCAAAGACATTCCTCCTGGATTCTCTCTGGGAGAAGCAAAAATCGCTGCACAAGCACCATTCACTATATTCTTCTTGTTTGATTCACTTGCGCTCTTCATATCCTTGGCCATTGTGGTGGTTCAAACATCGGTTGTGGTTGTGGAGAGGAAGGCTAAGAAGCAAATGATGGCGGTTATTAACAAGCTCATGTGGTTGGCTTGTGTTCTAGTGTCCGTGGCTTTCCTGGCCATGTCATATATTGTTGTGGGGAGTTCTGAAAGGTGGATAGCGGTTGGAGTGATTGTCATAGGCACTATTGTTATGGCGGCAACATTGGGGACCATGTCCTATTGGGTGGTAATGCACCGGATCGAGTCTTCCAATTTGAGGAGCATCCGTAGGTCTGCAAGAAGTAGTAAGTCGCAATCGTTGACTGTTTCTGCAATGGTGTCAGATTCAGAGATTATGAGCAATGAGTATAAGAATCTCTATGCAATTTGAGGTTGTTGAGAAACTCTATGCAATTTGAGCAATGAGTTGGATGCTTTAAGAGAGGTCATTAAGGCACGTATCCTTTTTGACACCTTGGTTGCTGTTTCTAGATATAGTCATGTGTTTTGCAAATTTCCCCATTTGCATGTATATAGGATTGTATGATGCTTTTATCCTTTCTTAGGAGAAAGTAGCCATCAGTGCCAATCCATAGAGTGTAACTTCATATAGAATGTATGATGCAGCTGAGACTTGTAATCTCTCCATCAATAAATTTAGTTATTCTGTTGGCCAGATTATGTTTCTTGTTGAATTGAAGTTACATGTTTGTTTTCTTGATTAATAGGCTGTCGTAACTGTCGTCGTTCTGTTTCCTTGGTCTGTTCCATGAAGTTATCAGCACACAATATTCCTTACGAACATACCACGAAAAGTGCGCTTTCTCATTGGCATTTGATTAATACCGCTGTCAAAATTGTACGGCTTAGTGTAAAGTTAGAAACCGCAAGTCAAAACAGTCGCAGCCGTAGAAGTTTCCATTCAGAATCGAACGTCTGGTCTATTTCTTGCATTTATCCAGATGATGAGCACGTTTAAGGATCACATCTGTTTGTTCCTTAACAAGTATCAACCTTTCGAAGATAAAATCTGAGGATTTGTATCCCTCCCACTTTTTCCAGTTCTTCAAATGAGTAGTCTTCTCAATAGTGGCCACACATTCGATTCAGGCTTCAAGCAAGGTAGGGCAATTTACAATTGCTACACTTATCTGGTATTGGCTTTTGCCCAAGTTCTAAGTACATATTTTTTATATAGTAACTCAATTGTCCGGACTAGCTTACACGCACCTCGATCACCATCCACTAACTCATTATAGTATAAGACCATGGCCGTAGCTCAGGCTGAGTGAACCATGTAAATCCAGTGTGAACAGTGTAAATCCGGTGTTATTTTGTGTTTTCTACTTTTTCTTTTCAGGGTTCTTTTTTTTTCTTCTTCTTCTTCTTTTTACTGTTGTGAGTTGCATCTGCCGATTCTAGCCTTCTACTACTCCTCTCTACCAATCTTGGAAAAGGAAAAAAATCGATAATGGTGCTTTATTTCTCATTGCAGTCCTGACTATACCCACATGCTATACTGCCTAAACTGGTAAACTTTTTTTTTTTTTTTTTTGATCAGTCCTAAACTGGTAAACTGGTTCTGCTACTTCCACAGACATCCTTTTTCCAGTTTAGATGAATGTACAACATTGTTCTTTTGAATGCTTATTTGGTAGATTGTGGGTAGATGACTTATCTGGAATATTTTATCATGCCATAAGGACCAGAAGGAGAGTATCTATTCAGTGGGGTGGGACCAATTATATTTTACCATTCTCTGGACAAGAAAAATCAGCACTGCACAAACATCATGCAAACTATCATCAAAATTTTCTGATCAAAATAGTGACATACATTTTGTAACCTGTGTGGCTGTGTCTAAAGTGACCATTTGGATATGATTTGCTTATTCTAAAGTGACAATCCTTACTTGGGTTGTGGAGGGGATGCAAGCCCTTGAAACCGGTGCTAATTTATCTTATCAAAGTAAAAGAAGCTACGACACACTTTTGTAGATTAAATTGATTGTCATTAGCATATGACAATGCTTTTGTTTGAAAAATTAGGTGTCTGGCGACTCTCTGGCCTAGCTTACACGCACCTCGACGTATCCTTGTGCGACCAATTCTACAGTCCACTAGTGGAGGGCCCGGTGAACATTTATAACAATATTCCCTACTATCCATGTAGGCTTAAAGCTCCTACCTTGACATCTTTGTCAATAAAGTGCTTTAAGACATCATGTATTAACCTGTTAGCTGATACTTACCTTATTCTCTGAAATATCTGGATGGAATGTTTTCTTGGTTAAGTGATTGGTCAAAACCAATAAATAGCAATTGGAAGGATGCAAAAGGGATCTTATTCTTCTTGTGTATTAGGCTGTGGCATTACTGTCTTTCCCTTAACATTCCTTTCTTTTAATTTTCAGTATCTAGATTTTTGGATGAGTTAAGGGTATTGCTTTTCATTAACATTTTTCAGGTGATGGGTAAGTTTTTGTTGAGATTGCTATCAGTGCTGCCATTTTTTCGTGCATTCGAAAATAATATTAAAGCTTAAATGATTAGGTTAAGTGTTCGATCATATGCGATTCCACAGTGCGGTCGGTCCTGGGTCCAGCATATTTGGCTTCTCTAGTAGAGATTTCAGGTGCACCATGCATAATTGATCATACTTATTCGAATTTGATATTATGGTCTTCCTTTACCATTTCTTTTTTCTTCTTTTGAAGAAAAAGTAAGTTAAAAAGAAAGGTGTAGCATGATCTCTAAAAAGATAACCTGTTTCCTTAAAATTATGAATCTCACTTGTTGATTGCAGAAGATTCCCTAATGACTTTCTACTTTACCTAAAGAGAAAAGGTGAATGAGATTATTTCCCTCACTTTGATGAACTACTGGAGTACCATACTTCTCAGACTCCCAGTCCTCTGTTGATTACCAATAGTGGATCTGAAACTTTCATATGGAAGCCCTAAGGATGAGTCCGGTTGGTTGGTGAGTTTGCTCCCCACAATTGATCAAGGTTCGATTCTTGGAGTTAGGCCGCAAAATAATTCCGTGTGAATCCCCTTATCCCGGCGTGGATGGCCCGCCTTCTATCGAACCGGGAGATTAGTTGAGATCCGCGTAAGCTGGCACAGACGCCCTTAACCGTCGATCAAAAAAAAAAAAAAAGAATCTATGATAGGGGCAAAAGGACACTGTGAATACTGCTTCTATAAAAAACAATCAGTTTTACAGCACTTTTTGGAAACAGAAAGATTAGGGTACCTTTCATGACCATGTGTCCACTATCTAGATGTATGTTAATGCTTTACTATTTCTTTTTACTATACTGACTTCCTACTTTTCTTGCTGTGCTTTACTTTTTCCCTGAAAAAGCAACACCCTTTTTTCTTTTAGCAGGAATGTGAATTACCTACAGAGAAAAGACATGAATATTATCTGCAATTTTGTGTAAAGCTTTTTGAGTAGTTTGGAAACAATGATATCAGTCAAAGCTTGTGCAACCATTTCTTCTATTCAATAATTTTGTTGTTCTGGTCAAAAAATAATAATTTGGTTGCAAAGTTCCTTGAATGAATATAAGATTCTTCACAGAACTCCACAGTTTTAGTCAATGTGGTCATATTGTTTGTTGAGTGATTATTCAGTGCTACTGGAACACTGCCAGGTGGTGCTTCAGGGGCCTTTTTAGTGGTCGACCTCACACGAATTTCTGGTGGAGAAGGCCCTTGGAGCACCGCTTGCGCAAATTATAGTTTCTCTTGTTTCCGAGTCTAGAATGTGACTTTGCTTACTGGGAGTGTGACTGTGAGAGTGAGAGAGCATAAGAGTATCTCCAATGTTTATAAATTGCCATTATTTGGTAATGTTTCTCCAACAGTTGAAGAGAGATTGTAAGAGATGAGCCTTTCTTGTTGGATTCTAGTCTTCTAGGGTCCGTCAGGAGATGTTTAAAAGAAAAAAGGGTCCATTAGGAGAGAGATAGACATGGCTTGAGCCAATTCCTTTGCTAAATTTGGCATAGGATCTGCAAAGCTATAACTTGGCTACGGATTTAGCTTAGGGTTGGAGATGGTTTTTTGTGAGATTGTAGCAAATTATGGCTTTGGCATGGTAGATGTTTATCTCCAATGGTAAGTCATTTCCCATGTCAAAAAATGGCAAAGCCATTTTCTGAAGCCAAATTTGACACAAGAAATGGCATTGCCATTTACTGGCACGTTAGCATTTTTGAGCTGCTATCTCTCCCTTTTTTTGTTCTAATCTCTACAAAATGATTCAAGTGATTCAACGGATACGATGGGTGAAGGTAAAAAATGGTATTGGCACCATTGGGGCAAGCTTTACTGAAATTTTACGAAATACAACTGTACGGGCATGTCTAATGGTTGGAGCCATATTTTTCAAGCCAAAGTTTTAATTTTTAGCATGCGCAATAGTATTTTTCTAAAATTTTCCAAAGCTATTTTTTACCTTAACCCATCGCAATCCTTGGAACACTTAAATCATTCAGTAGAGATTTGAACTAGAAAGCTAGATCCACAAAACTATTTCCTAAGCCATATTTGGCTGAAGAAATGGCAAAGCCATTTTTTGGCCGAGAAATGGCTGACCATTGGAGTAGAGAAATTTGGTATTCGAGGAAAAAAAAAATGGCTCAAACCATTGGAGATACTCCAAGTCTAAATTGAAACAGTTTTAATGTGAGGAACATGAAATTTTTTATGCGTATTTCTGGACATCGAAATGCAAAGATACTTTGGTCAAATTGTGGCAGAAAAACCATGAAAATGGATATCCCTGAAACCACACATGGTAATAAGTGACACTCAATTTCCAAAAATAAAAATAAATTGACAAGTCATGGAAAAACATTAGGATCATCTCTCTCTAAGACATAAAGGAAATAAACACCTCTCATCTCTCTTTATCTTCAGAAACTGAAACTCTTGAGTCAGAAAGTGAACAAAGCTGAGACTTTTTACAGTGAGCAATTGCACCCTCAATGGAACCCTCCTCAAGCTCAGAACTTGCACTGCAACTCCTCTTGAGCAACTGGAAATCATACAACACATTCGAATTGATCGAAAACGACGACGACAGAGAAGAAGCACCAGATGAAGAAGAAGAGGATGAAGACTTTGTTGCAGAATAATGCCTTTTGATTGCTCCAGAAAAGGACTTCCTATGGGTGTTCGCACTTTCCTCAGCTATGACAGCAGCTATTGTTGGGTAAGTTCCTTTTCCAATTTGCCCAAATGGGTTTTTCTTTGTTGTGACTTTCATGTACTTGTTGCTCATATTTTCCTTGCATTTTGACTCATTTCCAGCTTCTGGGTTTTCATTTGAACAAACAGATTTGGTAAAAAGAGTCTTGAGATATGCTCTGGAAGCCTTGAGCTTGTGGGCAAGAATGGATTGCTTGACCAACTTCAACTTCTTGGACCAAGAGTACTTTCTGGGATTATTAACGGTATCTGTAACAAATCCACTCCATTCAGTGGACCATTCAAAGAAATACTCATCTGGGTTTAGTTCACAGCTTACACGGCAAGATTCAATTGGTGAGATGTTGCATGATTCCAATGGAGTGTTGGCGGTGGTGACAGCGGTGGCGGTGGAGTTTTTGAGGAGGTTTTGGACCATTTGGAGGCGAGGAGGGAGGTGGAGTGGGAGGAGTTTTCCTTTGTAGAAGAGTTCATCAGCTGGAGAAGGTGATGATTTTGCCTCATTGGGAGTGGAAGACTTGTGGAACTCAAATTCTGTGGTTTTGGAGGGAGAGTTTATTTTGTAACAGAGGACATTTGAAGAAGAAGAAGGAGAAGAAGAAGAAGATGTTACTTCCATATCTATGTAGTCTTCATCTCCATGGATAGTAGATGGAGAAATTGTGGCCATTTTCATCTCTCTCTCACTCTCTCTCTCTCTCTCTCAAGGAGACTTGAGAATGGTGAAGGCTAAGAGAGAGAGAGAGAGCAGAGCATCCTTTAAAGTAGAGATAGTGCCAAGTTAGAAAAGTGCAAGAAAAATGTCAGTTTATGTTTTTCTTTTTTTCGAACTTGTATTTACTCGTTAAAAGTTCGTTGGACATCGACCTGTTACATAAACAAAACGTGAATATCATACAACCACTGCTCGGCTACGTTTAAAAATTTTGAGTTACTTGAAATCGGCTTGATTAAAGTTCATTTGAATTCGGGTTAACTCTTATTTTAAACATATTTTTTAAACTTTTAACGTTAACCAAACATAAACAATTACTTTTGGGGGTAAGTAACATGAACAATTTGTTGATGTTCTCGTTCGGCTCGTTTATTCAATTTTTAAACATATTTTGCTTTCAAACTTCATGTGTCTTCTCCATAAATGAAACACTGCTAGGTTCTCTGGAAGAAAAAAAAAATTTGGAACAATGCTACGAAATCTGAAATAACAAATCTTTTATGTTGTGGTGTTGCTTTATATTTTTCTTCCCAAAAGAAAATCCCACACTGGACATTTCAAATTCTGGTAATTTGTTGAAAAATAGTACTAATATAGATGCAATGCAATTTCAGTAGCTCGCTATATTGATAGACTACAATGATATAAAACATAGAGAGCCCCAAGGATTAGTCCGGTTGGTTAGTAGGTTTGCTCTTCACGCAATTGCCTACAGTTCAATTCTTGGAGTTAGACCGCAAAAAATAATTTCGTGTGAATCTCCTAGTCCCGGCGTGGATAGTATGTCTCTGACAAGAGTGGATAAAAAAATAATCAAGATGCGTGTCAAATAGCCCGAACGCTGCTAACAGTAAAAGGGAAAAAAAGATACAGAAATATAGAGACAGCTATATCAGAGTGTCTCTTGAAAGGATGGAGCCATCCAACCTGGGTCCAAAATCGAGTATTTGTTTTATATTTCGGGAGTCTAACTACTAGTAAATGATTCTGGCAATTTCCTGCTACACCCACAACTTCTCTGCCACCAGAATTCAAATTCGAAACCATCCCATTTCTCAAGATCTTGATTTTGCCATTATTTGATAATGTTACAATTACTACATGCTACGTGTGAGAGAGAGATAATTTCCCCATTTGACTTGGTCAAAATGTGAGCATCTTTCTAACCATCCACTGGTTTTTTTAATTATTTTTTTGAACGACAATTTTTGTTAATTATTCAATAAAAAAAAAGTAAGTTTCACTATTACCCCCTCGATTTTATTCAAATCTCGCTAACACCCCTGTCAGACAAGCTGTTTGATTCCGTTAAATGACCTAACAAAGTTACTAGATATCCCTAAGTTCATTTTTCATTCTCTTCTCCTCCCTCCTTTCTCTCTAATCTTCTATCCAAAGCCAAATCTCCCACCACCATTCATGCACCACTGAAACATCCAACACCATGACAACTAGCTTGCAAAATTAACAACTAATCTGAATTATATGTGTTCATTACATAGAGTACTAAAATTTTCATGTGTTTTTTCTGAGAGAAAACTCAATGAAAGAATGAGGAATTGTGGTTAATTTTGTTGCATTGCTTGTTGGGTTTCATTTGTTGTACAACAATTAGATGTTGGTGTTGATGTTGATAGATTTGGAATACAAGAGGCTTTGGAAAGGGTTGTTATAGTGGATAATATATCAAATCTAGGAGTAAGAAATCAAAACATTGCCCTAGAGAAGGAATTGAGGTTTGGGTCATTATTCGAATTGGAATTTATAGGTTAGAGTCTGATTTAGGGCTTATGGTTGGGGATTGATGGGTAATAATTGAGATTTTTATTTTATCGGGATTTAGGTTCTTTTTTAACCAAAACAATTAACCAAAAAGAAAATAAAGATGGAGAGAAAATTACCACAACATTAGCAAAACCATTTAACCAAAACAACTAACCAACCATTTAACGATTAGATTCACTCACAGACCCAATCAAGGAAAGTCTATTGAGTCCACGTGTGCAAGTGATGCCAGCAATACAAGTGGCAAAGTTTGTTAGACAAGTTTATAACAGAATTAGTGGTAGTTTTGTACCTATCTGTATCTCTATATCTCTCAGTCTTAGCTGGTATAAATTCGTCTCTACGCATAGTTTTGTGGTTAATGAAAATATGTCCTCTGGTTTAGAGAGACAACATAGTTAGGGTTTCTCCAACTTCTTCTATCTTTCTGCATCTCTTGAATTGTTATCATGGTATCAGAGCTCTCTAAGATGGAAGTCCATATCTGTTTGATCCAAAGGTCTATGTGCAATTGAATCACTACTTCTCTAGCTATTCATCATTAACAATCGAGTGATCGAATTCAACTATGACGAGTTCATCTTCTTCGACAGAGTACTTACCTCAATTTCTTACATTTGTAATTGCAAATTTTCAGCCCTTCATTGATCATGATTTCCTTCTACCATCCAAAGCTCAAAGCTTCCTCATAACCAACAACATTAATCACTGGTATAGAGATGGCGGCATTGAAACCTCTCACCTACAAGAGCATCAAAGACCTCTTGCTAACGACCCAGGTGACAGCTGGCAAGAGATTCCGACCAAGGACCCACTCTTGCAGCATGCTGCGTGGGCCTATCTCCAGCTGGTTACGATGTCGAGTAAGGCCTACTATTAGAGTTGCGCTGCTAAGGTGAATGATGGATGTTTGGGTTGTTTGGGGCATATAGTGATTGTGGCTACCGTAAAGGAGGGAAAAACATAATTGTCGTTTGTTTGGGTGTGGTTGTGGTTGTAGATGGACATATGAGATGGGGTGTACAGTGGCGATAGAGCTTAGTTACAAGGTGGTTGTAACGGGTCAATGGCGATTGTTGGCAAGGGTGGAAGCAGGAGTTTAATATTGGATGGGCAAGTATGAAATATTTTTATTGGGGTTGAGTTTGGACTTGTAAAATGTTTTGCACAAACACACACTCACAAAGAAGCACATTCTTGCCTTTTATAGCCATGCACCTCCTTCATAAGACAGCTTGGATCATTTTCATCCAATGGCTTATATTCTCCTTCTAGAATGCTCCTAGAATATATGTTCCCTTCTTTATATTTCACCAATATTTCAGAACTTTCCACACAAGTCTAGCATACTATTTTATGTAATATTTAAGAATGATTTTTCATGAAATCTCTGAGTATGACAAGTAACGCTATCTAAAATTCCAAAACAATTATTCAATTGGTGTAAACAATAAAGATAATTTAGGATTTGAAATAACCCCATCATTTGGTCAACTGATGGAGTGTTAACGGATGGGCAATAGTGTTACACAATTCTAAAGTAAGGGTGTTTATTGTAGTTTTAGAGAGTAGAGGCGGTATCAGTGTGATTCTATTAAAGTTCAGGGGGTTTCAGTGATATTTTTGACCTTGTTATTAATAGGTAGTTACCACAGTATTGGGTACCCACGTTTTATGGCCTGGTAGACAATTACTAGACATTGAAAATGGAAAGAGATGCATCCCAACTTCGAGGGTTTTTGTTTTTATTGCCCTTCTCTCTCTCTCTCTCTCTCTCTCTCTCTACACTTTTGGATTCAAACCCTAATGCTAGATTAATTAATGGCGTTAGGTTAATCCGCCGTTTGATACGTTGTGGTAATTTTCTTATCATAGTGCCTTTGTGGGGGCCAACTATATCTGCATAGGGGATTAAGGGCATCGTAGTCTAATAGCCTGTTGTGTCAGCTCGGCCCGGACTAATAAAAAGTGATTAAGTCGTTCATTTTATTTGGCTCGTGAAGTTTCTCACTTTCTCCCACCACCAAAATTCACACGGATCAGCTATTGATATCAAGTTATTTTGTTCATATTGATAGTGATATTTGTTCATATTGATAGTGATATCCGTTCATTGTACGTCATTGTTGCCTACACAACAAACTTGTCTAAGCTAAAAAAAAAAAGTGAAGGTCTAATATAACTTTTTTGAGACCAAAATGTCGAAAAAAAAGCTCAGTGCCAGGTGGGCACGGCCACTTGGCGCCGAGCACTATCTCGACTGTCCAAAAATATTTTAGACGACGGCCGAAATGTGTGATCGGATACCACTTAGGCCTCCTTTGGGTAACTTTTGCACATGGTAACTTTTCTGATGTGGACCAAACTCCTATGGCTTAATTAGCACACTCTCTTGCTGTTTCTCTCAAGCTGTCTAAGTCAACTTACGTGCACCCGACTAATCTTGAAAGACTAATCCCATCGTTCACTCGCGGAAGATCCAAAAAAAGTACGGGCAAAGTCTCATACGTCATTGAAAGTGGACAATAACCAATCAACCATGGCATAGACTGATAAAGCTCCAGTTGAAACTGTCTTCAACCCTGCTAGCAACTCTTGCAAGGGTCTTGTGTTTTACAGCCTTTTCGATAGGTGAGGCCAAGCATAGGGTCGAGATAGAACTACACGGTTCTCGTAACGAAGAGAGCAGTAGAAAAGAGGGAAGAGAGCAGCAGAAAAGAAGCTGGTTTTGTAACAATATGGTTTGTGGATGTAGACACATTGCTAAATCATAAAATGTACTCTGTGTTTTGTGTAATAATTATAAGTTTTTTTAAAATAATTTGTGCAAGTACAAATGATCAACATAACTCTGACCACTTTCATCTTCCAAAATTTCTTGCACCAAAATGCAGCTTCTTGGTGAAGTCATGATATGTCGAATAGATAAACCATACATCTAGACTTTCGTATCGGTCGATATAGGCATTAGCTAGCTTTTCTGTCATTGAATCCCAAGCGCGGATAAGAATGTTTGGCCTATTTGTTAGGTACGTCACTGGTTTCCAGTTCTTCCTCAAGTTCATCAAATTCCCATCCCCCAATCTCCTCCATCGAGTCTTCTTTGCTTTCTCTCTCCAATTCCAATTTCAGCTCCAAAAGTTTTACTCCAGGGTCCGGTGTCTTTCCTTCTTTAGCCACAGGAAATTCCGAGAGTTCATCTCGTTTGAGTTCCAATGTATTAGGAGCCATTGCGTTTGATGACATCTCTGCTGCTTTGGTTGGAATCTGAGTTTTCGAATTTCGTATCTGAATGGATTCAACTTCCTCGGTTGCAGACTGTTCGGGAGTAGAAGATGGACTTCTCTTGGGACTTTCTTTTGATGGAGCCTCAACATGCACCTTTGATCTCTCAACAGATCCAAGTTTGTCATTTGAGGCTTGTTCGGGAACAGAAAATGTACTACTGGAATTCTCTACCGATGTACTTGCTCTTCGCGTTGGACTTTCAATGTCCAATTCCGGTCTCTCAATGGATTCAAATTCATCTTTAATTTTCTCAAGATGTTCAAATAACTCTTCGACGACCTGATTATGCCTGATCACAATTTCATCATGTTTCACTTTAAAGAATGATCTGTGGGTTACACAAGCCCGCTAATGGCATGAAACTTAAAACTAAAAACAGCAAATATCATTAGCTTCCGTCATAATCACCTCACCTGGAAATCTCTTTGTTTTGAAGGATTAACAGCTTTTTGATGCTTTCCACTACACTGAATGTGGATATAAACTGACAATGAGACAAGAAATGCAAAGCATGATTTTAAGCAGATAGAAGCAACAACTTTCTGCACAGACCACTAGAACTCATCGATAAAACGTAATCTAAAGTAAAAGTTCAGAATTCAGATTTTAAGTGCTCTTATAAACATGAAAGACAAAGCCATACCTTGGCTTCAGAATCAATATATTCTTCTTCAAGTTGTTTTCTTGGGTTTACTGCTAGTGAATTTTCATCATCCACAGAAGCTGCTAATTGTGACCTGGAACAGTTTAATAATTGTGAGGGCAAATCAGCTTGAGATTGAGATCTCAAAGGAACTAATTTATCACTACCTTCGACTTGAATTCAAGTTTTTCACAAGTTCGGCAAAAGAGGTGATAGAAGATCCCAACTCATCCTGAGAGAGAGAGAGAGAGCAGCATCAACTAATATCACATTTGATAGATTTGAGAACTAAACTAATCGTAATTGATAGAACTCAGGAGATAAAATTCATCAATACATATGCCCAAAAGTGAGTGAATACCTTGTAAGCAGATAAGAGACGAACAGCCAAGTTCACGAAATAGTCTCTGTTTCTCTCCAATTCATCACTAATACCACGTAAAGAAATTATTAAATGCTAACTGTCCACGAGTTACTAATTAGTGACCACAACAATGTGGACAAGTAACGAAATGGAAGGTAAAAAGTAAATCATGAGATCCCGAGTATATTCTTGAGAATTGATAATTATAGAGTTCTCGGTAGTAAAAACTAAAAGTAGTTCATACTTGACCATCTTCTCCTTTTGCTCCGTGTATTTGGACTGGGACACCCAGGCCTCTTCCAGAAAATTAACGAATGCATTGCAAACATCTGCTTCTGCTCTATAGCACGCAGTCGACCTCGACAGCTCGTCTTCCTACCATATAAGAATGTGAAAAACAAGAGCTTCCAGAATATGTAGTATGTGCGAACACAACACTACCTTTGTCTTCAAGTGTTCGAGAATCTGATTGCTTGCTTCATCAAACTGCTCTCTTTCTTCCCTGGCATTATGGAGGCGTGCTCGAGCAGCAGTTATTGAGGTAGTAACCTATGCCAGAAAATCATTGACATAAGATGTGTGATAAGGTTAGCCACTTGGGAGATGTCAATGGCTAAAACTGATCTGACTACTAGAATAATTGAATAAATAGGTTCAAATTTCTCCTTTTTCTCATTTATGAGTACATAGCTTATGTCATTTACAAGAATCATAGGGAACCATATACAGAAATTTTATAGAAATACCATAAACTTTTTACGTCAAGAAGAACTGATGAAGCACTTTCTAAATATATTCCCTCATATGCTAAATATAAAAATGGAAACGTGTTTTGGGAGCATGATTGAGATTTGACCGTCAACAAATTCCAACAGTTGATTCCCTTTCTAATTAACAGGAAAGAAACAAAATGATATGATACCCTAATGAATGCCTAACAAACAGGGGTTATGAACATTCGCACATCTCCAGTCTCGTACACGAAGTAATTACACTTCTTCAAAGGGACAAGCAATACATTCCCCACATTTTTATGTCGAATAAATCTAGCAGGAAACTAAACTAGTGAGAAAATTAAATCACTTAGACACCAAAAATGTGATATCTTCGCTGAATAGATGGATTGATCAACAAAATCCTCGCTCCACAAGTATGAAATCACTCTGATAGCCGGAGAACAGAGACAGTCATCATGACCTAAAAGGAAATGTAGTGATCGACTAGAACTGCTTGTTAGAGGTGTCCTACCCGCTCTAACACTACAACTAAAATAGGAGGGTGTTGTTTATTTCTTGTCTCAGATGCTCCAACAATGGAATTGTCCACTACTAAGATGTCTACCACATAGCCAGACCTTGCTTCATCAAATAATATGCAGGATCTCCTTCTATACGATGTGTCTTTGTTGTGTGGTAAAATCTAAAGTGACAATTAACCCATGTATATGAGACTAGCTCAACTGTACAACACAATGCACGTGTCTAGGATTGCAATCATGAGGTTTTTCAGGTAGTGGGGGACCATCAAGGAAGTACCTTTCTTAATTCAGCTTCAAGATCATCTCTTTGTTTTTCAAGCATTCCAATCTCAGCTATCAATTCCTGGAAAAGGCTGTGATATTTAAAGGCATTTGAAAATGGATAAATATCCAATTTAACATACTGCAGTGCATGCATATAGTGGAATAGCTGAAGCAAGAACATAAATATCTTGACATGGATCGTACTATTACATTCTGCAAAGTTGTGAATAAACGCAATGCATAACACTATAAAACATTTCTTATGAACATATAACTTATGAAACAATAGGATATTCTGTAATATAGTTTATTTATATCCCATCAACAATAAAAGTGATCAGGAATCATGAGAAACAATTTGTAGGGACGACAGTTTCTGTTGACATAAAATCGATATGCCATCATAAAAAGCATAATGAAACATAAGCTTTGAAGGATCGCCACATCAGGATGCAGATGACAACAGTATTGAAACCTTGCAACTACGTAAATGTCCAAGCCTCACAACCACTACGAAGAGAGAAAATGATCTTTACCAACAGACAGTCCATTCTAACATTCAAGGTCATCCAATTCTTTTTGCTCTCTTCGGAATAATGCCCAAGTTTGGTGGTAAAAATGTATTTGCTTGGTAGATTTCCCGTCGAGACAATAGTACTACATCTCTGTTGAAATTTACCTTCTCAATTTGGCTACCTTCGCCGGTTTTGGCAACCCGAAATTTTAGGGCTTCTTCTTTATGTAATCTGCTTACAAAAGCAGACAAACATAAGCAACATTCATTCTAATATTTGCACATTGGGTACAAGGACAGAAAATTTCAAATAGCAAAAGGCTACAAAAGTGACAGCTTTAGAAATTTTGACTAGTCCAAACGCACACCAAACGGGTGCTTCACATAAATTGGACACTGAAGTCCACTTGAATAGGAAATTTTGACCAACTACAAGACATGATTAGCTAATAACCTGTGGTCTGAGATGCGCTTTTCAGCTTTTGAGGCCGAATTAGCAAGAGATTCGGATAAAATTCTCAATTTATCAACCTGCACATTTAGAAGAGGATGAAGACAAGAAATGTTGATCAGGCTGTTCAGTACAGATAGAACTTAATCATTCGTAACTGCAAAATCAACTTGGGGAATAAATTCATAGAATGATTTACATAAAAGAGTACAGTCCATACTGCCTTTATCACATTGATCTTTTTATTGGGCAGTTAATGACTAAACCATTCATTCTTGTTTCTCTTCCATAGAAAAACAGAATGACCACCGGCCTCCCTCCTGATGTCCTTCTTGTTTCTCTGTTTATTCTGTGTGCTTGTGTTTCATAGACCCAAAGCAGCAGCTAGGGATACTGCAAGAAATTGTGTATGATGCCATATCTAGGGATAAAATTTGCGGAAAGATAAGACAGTGTCCAATTTTCAAAGATAAAGGTTTGCCTCCGACATTTTTTGCCCAAGACAACATTGTCATTCCGAGGAAAACGGAACTATTTTCTTTTATCAGCGATTAAAGAAGAAAAACCACACCTTCTGAGCATGACGATCTGGAGAGTCTCCATTGTTCAGGACTTTCTTCTTTAGTAGAAGTTCCTCCAACCTGGAACAGAGGTGAACTTGTGCAGATGCTTCTTTCAGAGCCTGCAGCAGGGGGAAAGACAAAAATCATGTGGTGTATAACTTAAAAGCAAACAAAAGCTGTCCGATATCTATAAACAATTGCTCTCAATCATCCTCAGATTACTGGAAAGGCTTTTACTCACTGTTGGTCCCACAAATCTATGCTGTGTGGACATGGACTAGGTAAGAACGTGTGGTTCAGCTATTTGCACTAATTGAATGCCCTCAGACCGGAATCCCTGTTCTCATTGTTGATAACAAAAACTGTTGCCATTACACCTAGCAATTTCCACAGTTCTTCAAAACAATGTAGACAACCAGTTTTGCTTAAGGCTGATATAATTCAAGCCTGTGGTGATCTGATTCTGCTCAGGGATAAACCAATTGGGTAGATTCATATAAACTTCCAACAAGAATCCAGGCAAAGCTGTAAGGACATATGCATATGCTGTATCCAGCAGCTAAAACTAAACACGCTGTCTCCAGAAGCTTAAACTAGAATTAATAGGATTAAATCCAAGTTTTGGCGAGTCCAATCCATTATTAATTAGAAAGTACTAGAGCTTGTCCCACGTTGATTAATTATAACCTCCAAAGCTAGTATATGAGTCCGGGCGGCCCCTCCACTCATTGCCAATTGGTTTTGAGTTGGATGCTTTAACATGGTATCAGAGAGCTAGGCTTTCGGGGCTTTTGGACAAGGCTCTATATTGTTGATGGTTTGTTCCCCTTAGTTAGTTTGTCGTTGATGGTTGATAGTTGTCGTTTGTATTGAATCGTTGTTTATCTCACCACGTGCGGGTCTGGGGGAGTGCTAGAGCTTGTCCCTCATTGGTTAATTATAACCTCCAAAGCTAGTATATAAGCCTGGGCGGCCTCTCCGCTCATTGCCAATTAGTTTTGAGTTGAATGCTTTAACAGAATGTACAAAGTAGATTCGCTTTAACAGAAAGTACAAAGTACATTCATGAAATCCTTTTCCTTTCTTGAAATGGAAAGGAAGTGACATGGAATTTAGAGAAAATGACATGAATTTATGAAAGAAAGAAAAAATACCTATCCAAAAACCAACCAAAAAAATGAACTTAATGATAACTGATAAGACTTTTTTATATCAAATAGATGAAAATAAAAATGGATTGAATATGTTTCATTAGACTAAAAATCCTCCTTCTCTTGTAGTATATAGGTAGTGAAATCTACAATATTACTCCAACGCTGGCTTGAACCAGGTATTGGCCAGAGACATAGTCTATTTATCAGAGCTTACATGAGAATTGAAGTCAATCTCACCTCTACTGATCCACCAACTGTTTCTTCATATGAAACACCGTGACCTTCATGCAATAGCTTGTTGGGCTTCACCCTATGTAGTCTTTTGTGTATTTCGGAGACTTCAGAATCTATTCTGAGCAGATACAAAACAGGCTAATAGAAATTAAAATCCACGACTTACGTGAATAAAAATGCATTTGCTGATCACTGTGAAAGAATGAATGTACCAAGCCTAACAGAGACTAAAATTAGAACTTCACAGATATATTGTTTTATCAAGTCTGCAATTAGGACAAAGGCCTAATGCATATAGTTCGAAATTTTTGATGTCTAACTTACAGAGTTATAACATAGCTTTGTTGTTTTTGAATTGTCCTTGCTTACAATCAATGTCTAGATAAATTATCAATAAGTCCAATAGTCTGAGAAACCTTAAGGCTCCATTCACTTGTCAGCAAATTAGTGCAGGAAAACTACTCCCGACTTCCGAGCAATTATAGTGAAGTGAAGTGAAGTAAAGGGAAATGAAAAGTATTTCCCTTTACGTGTTCATTTGGTGCAAGAAATTTAACAGAGTCGAAAAGTAGAAGTTTAGATATATAAAACTAGTGTCGAAACAAGACCTGCAAAAAATATTGTATTTTTTGCAGGATACATTTTGAGGGAAAGCTAATCCTAGTGAGAAAATTGGGGACGTGGGTCCCAGAACTTTCCTACTAACTAAACACATTAAAAATGCGGGAAAGTTCAACATGTCCGTACTTTCCTTTCCTTTCCCTGCGAGTCTGCGACTGAACAAGGCCAAAGTTACCTAAGCTTGCAGTGTGCAAGCTCGAGTCATGTTATTTGAAGAAAACAGAATAGTTTCAACTGAGTCAAGCTCTACATAGAGCATGATAGCATATCTAAGAGTGACAACGTGTAAGAATAGAAACCTAACATGAGAAAAAGGGGAAACCCAGACTCGGGCATATGAGAGCATTTGATTGTAAGAATAGAAAATACCCTCAATAGAGACAGGCACTCACCCTCATTTGATATGGGCAAGCACATTTGTGCGCTTACATATTGAACCTGCCATGTTTGGATGGGGGATATATCCCCCTTATAATTTTTCACCCCCTCGTAAGAGGAGGGCCCTACCCATATCCCCTTGTTGGCAACTCCAATCTCCTTCCCTGATAATATTTCACCCCCTCTATGCATTCCCCCACCGAGGTGCTTCTCCCGGATAATTTTTGGGCTGCCCTCACCCTCCCCAAAAATTATCCAGGTGTAGAAGGGGAGTATTTTGACCAAAACAACCCTTGTTGTCCCCCTACTCCACCACTGAATTGAGATTGGGTTTCTCTTTATTGTAACGAAAATTTGGCTTTTATTACCCAAGTGACCCCTTTATTGGTTGATTTTGCACAGATAACCCAAGTAACATTTCACCCACCTCATTTGGTATTGTTATTAACGTTAGTAAATAATGTGTACTTTGGTGTATTTACCCAATACTATAAATGCTACATATATTCATGACATGATTTTTAAATATTTAATTGTGTATTTTTGTACATATAATAAATTTATAAATATATACATATATAATGGTAATAGCGTAAAATCCGGTATGGTACTTGGTAAATTTGACAATTCGTTCATTTATTAAACATTGTGCTGGGGTAATAAAGAAAAAAATATTAGATAGGCCAACAAGTAAAAAAAAAAAAACACACACATTTTTTTAAAATTTGGATGATAACCAATCATTCAAATGTATATATATAAAAAAAATATGTTTTAATTAAAATTTAATAAATTTAAATATTTTCAGTGAAATCAATTAAAATAACTTGAAATTGTCCGAAAATTATAAATATAATAAGTCTTATAATTATATATTTAATTTAATGCGAAATTTGGTTTCGGATACCACAAGGGCAAAAGAGTCATTTGACAGCTTTTCCCATTACCCACCCCTTCTTATTTATAAGTCATCCAAACCAAGTCAAAAGTTATCCCCCTGTTTATCCCTCATCTAAACCATCTACTTTTTTTATCCCCCTCCATAAACATCACATCAATGTGGGCCAACGCCGCCAACCCTCCAAAATAATACTCCATTTTATCTTATCTCCCTCTAAAACTTATCCCCCTGAAAATAATACCCCATCCAATCGGGGCAAGAGAAACATACTTCAAAAAGGAAAAGCAGTGACACTTAACCCCCAATTCATGCAAGCACAATGCAGTACAACTGTTCCTTAACAACCTTGCAATATCGGCATTTAGTTTCAGGCCTGTAATTGCACCCTGAGCACATTGAAGCAGCTCTTCCCGCTTAACCTAAATCCAAAAAAAAAGGGCCAAAAGTCAATAAACTTGCAACTCTTCACCTGCAAAATCAGCATCATCAACATAGCCGTTCCAACTGAAGAGATGAGCATATCATATTCACCAGTACTTCCTCCTCATAACTTGAGAAAGCTTTCGCGAGATTTTGTATGCTGCTCATTGTTGCATTAAGAACTTCCTTTCCACCAGTGAGACAGATCCTAAATAGAACATATTGGTAACAACTTTTATTAAATTGCCCTCGTAAAATGTTAATCCATTCTTTTCTAAGGTAGATAACTTGTATAAGCAACTTCAAATTTTCTCATAACTGACTCCTCATATGTTCTGAAATAATTACATTGGGACTTTACAAAATCTCAAGAAGCAAAAGAATCACCCGAATATCTCCAGAAGTAGAGAAGCTTCCTCCTCCGTCGGAGCCTCAAGGATCTGAGTCAGAAATAGTTAGAAAGCGATTAAGATCCATGGATCAGGAGTACAAAGCAATTATATATTTATATCTGTATCTATGCACCTAGAATCCTAGATGACGCATTGAGGTAAAAGGAACAATAGGTGTGATTTCTGCATGATAGACAACAACTCTCTGTTACAGGCTTTGATTAATCCTGAATTTTGGAAGTCAGCAACCAGACAAACTTTGGAAGATGGATGAGCCTATACAACTGGCCAATATTTGTTCAACTTACCATAGACAGTGTTATCCCTTCAAGAGCTTGACTATGAAGAAAGACCTCAAAGAAATTCATGGGTTCTAGACCAAGATCAGAGTCATAGTACAAAACCTGTCAATGGAAAAACATAAGGAAATTATACTCAACCAGCAAAAGAAAAAAAAAATAAAAGAAAGGAAGAAGAGTAGGGCAATATTCCAGTTTGACAAGCACCGAACCATTATCAGATATTAATAAACTATGAACGAGAAATAAAGGAGTGAACTATAAGGCATGGATGCCAATCCGGGGCAGGGACACCATATGATAAGGATACAGCGACACGAGAAAATCTGAAAAAAATGGGTACGGCTAGCATACTTTTTATTGAAAAGTCCTTTTCTAGTTTCTTCGCATTGAATTATGCAAAATCACCAGGAAAACACTGATGTATTCTTCTCATGCAAAATCGGGAGTAGTTTTCCTGCACTAATTGTATACAGGCTTATTTGGTTAGATGTATAACTCTTTAAATCCATTTTTGTGGAACACACATATGACGCAATGCAAATTCAAAAATTATGAAAACCCGATGATACTATTACCAACTCACAATAACTTCCTCTCCAAAAAGTAAATAAAGCATTAGAAATCTATACTTCTCTTTATTCCTAACAATTTACTCAAATGCAAGAAGTTCCCCAATCTTGATTTGATAAAAGTTTGAATACGTGACCTACATTGTTTGACAAGTATCCGATACTTAAACAAGTAAAGAAAATAACTATGATGGGGAATACAAAGAAGGTTGCTTATTTGATTATAAAGGGAAGGAATTGTTGCTCAGGCAGTTTCATAACACAACATGTCAACATGTGCTTGATTTAGAAGTAGAGTGCATGACTTAACTTTGGACTGCAAATATGACACGAAGTTAAGTAAAGCAAATTATTGGCAAGCCGTGGAGTGGCCAATGTTTAATCCATATCCAGACGTTCATTAAAGATTGAATAGAACCATCGGACAATGGACCTATAAGGGCAAAGAAAACCCAATCAGAGATAGTAAGATGAGGTGGTACATCTGTAGGGGAAAGGTAATTGGGTGATGTGCTAGCAATGACAGATCAGTGGTGCCTGTATCAATGCAAGGGTGGTATGTCTGGGATAGTTTAGCATAACCTCCAGGCTTGAGATGATGATGTTACTACTGTTGAGAATAGAAGGATGTCTTATGGTGAAACCTGTGACCATAGTAGCAGTGGAATCTAGTGTGATGAAAGTTCTCCCTGCACACATTTCTTGCTTTTAGAAGCTTCTTACTCCAGTTACAGGATCTGACCCATGTTTCCCAACACATTTTACGCATCAGAACACCACCTTAGCCTTGAATATGTGACAAGTGATGCATCCTAATACGAGATGCGCATAGAATTGCAAGATTTGAATTACACACAACTTGACCCAAAGCCAGAAATACATGTCATTTCTAGTTTTAAGCTAATACAGTTGCAAGAAACATGTCACCTCAAGTAAAAAATCCAAGAGAACAGTAGCCTTGTCTTTTCTGTTCACAACCAACAACACACAACTTGACCCAAAGCTTTCAAACTATGTTAGGCACTCATACTTCAATGAAATTCAACAGACTTCAGCGGGATATGGTTTTGATAATGCAGACAAAGTGCGTAGAACTTCTTGAAATGTAGCAGCTCAATAAGAAATCACTACCCAGAAAAGATCAAAAATTGAACCAGGAGTACATTTGGACACTTACTCACCAAAGTAGGCTTTCTCGGTGAATCTTTGGCTTCATCAGACGTATGAAGTTGCTCAGCGTTCTTTCCATTAATCTCAGCATAATCTGCAGATGCTCTTTCAACTTCTTTAAGTGCAACTAACCACCTTCTTAGTAGCTGAACTCTTTCTACTCCCCTACAAGACACAGAAACCTCCTCCAATATTTTTACGGCAGGCTTAAAGCTTTTGAGATTCCGAGCCGCCTGCAACCCCATGCACGCTTTTAAAAATAATGCTACCAGATAGGCAATCCAATAGCATATTCAAGTATTTGGAAGGATATGCAATCCAAAAGATACAGATCAAAATAAGTAAAACTTTAATTTGATGCTATCAAGAACACAGTCACACAAAGAAAGATAATTTCCTCCAAAGTGCTAAAACAATTAATGTACACCAGCTACAAGATACACCAATAAGCTTGACCATTATACCTACAGACGCAAAATTGCAACCTTACTTCTTTAAGGATGTCCAGAAGGCTATGTATTGATAACAATTTACAGTTTACACCAATTTTTACAGTTTTGATTTTGAGCTTAATAAATATATATAATAATTAGAAACTATAAGAAAGTGAGAGAATGATAACAATTCCAAGTAAAATGTATAAAAATACTATAAACTTAGTAAGACATGTGTTAATATAAGTGTACACCAATTTTTATGGGGAAAAAATTACCTAAATAGATACCCTCTAACTTCGAATAAAGATCGACAGATTGAGAGAGAGAATGAGAGTGTGATGATCTATCGGCCATGTGTTCCTGAAAAACCTATGCCTCACATGAATTGTGTAAACATGCACAAATGGCGCACCTTGTGCGAACGCCCCATAGACAAGGCGTAGGTTTTATTGAAGGTAAGAGTAAGACACAAATGTGGAGGCCTCGAAGCGTTTTCGGATAACCTAGCCTTGATGCAGGCCTCAAGGCGAGCCTCAACTTAACCTTTGAAAACATTGCTTACAATCTTGTGATTAATTAAGTAAGCACGTAACTAAAATCACGTCATTAAATAAGTAGGCAGGTAATCAAAATCGCTTGATTAACTAACTAGCGTAAATGCAAGTAGTAACTATTAAACTACAAAACAATTAAATCTCCTCTAATTGGGATCTATTACCCACCCAAGCAACAAAAGCTTTACCGACTACAGTTCTTTTCACTAACTTTACAAACTATGATTTCTGATAAATGATATCGAAATATATCATGGAATCGATACTAAGTTGGCTTGTTGGTTTAAGTTTTAACTACACCAATGGTATAAACTTATCAATACAGCTCCAACTAATAAACCCTTAGATACCTTAGCTGGCAGATATTTAAAATTCCATTTAGACTAATAACCACAATGGCCCCTTTCCATTACACACTCCTGACTTGGTCAAAATCCTCCACTCAAGCGAAGCCCCCAGCTCGCCAACAATGTGCTCAGTCCCCACTAGCTCGCCTAAACACAGACAAACGCGTCCATCTATCTAAAGCCATTGTAGAGCCGTAGCATGAACAGTCAGGGCTGGTTTGTTTGACCATGTATGAGCATTGAATTGTGCTATATATCCAAATTGACCAAATATCTGGTGTTTAGTTAAATTGTTTGTTGTCCGAGTAATTCGAACCTTCACATAATCCTTTACGGCCCTCCGCTCCCGCTCTCAACCCTTGCTCTCACAACTTTATTAGCTTGAGATGTTTCTAAAAGAACCTTTCACGCTGTCGCTCACACTCCCACCTACGCACCCACACTCGCATTATGTGACTTAGGTTCGGAACTCTGGAATATACATTGCATCAATGCATCAGATATCTGAAGTGTGGGATATACAATAAATCTAATCACTGTTAATCCAGTGAGAATGTATATTCGGCGGGATATTAGTACCGTTCACCATTTATTTTTCGTTTGTCAAACAAACGGGCCGTACTTCTTAAATCCCTCCAACTGGTCAATTTAAGCTGGGAATTAAAAAATCCCTAGACAATATTGGCAATGTTGATCAATGTAATGAAAACCCAAAAGTCACAAACCAAATTGAGGAAGGAGAGAGAGAGAATACGATGCGGTCTTGCAAAATCTTGGCGCCCTCGACGACGACTTGACCGGCTTGATGGACGACGGTATCGGCGTAACTACGGACGGTGCGAGTGAGGTTGCTATTGCCGCCGACTTCGACAGCTTTGTTCACGGCGGACTTAATCCACGACATCACCACCACCTCCTCTTCCTAGATCTCTTCTTCTTCTTCTTTACCCCAAATCTCAGATAGATATACAAATCGATGAATGCAATTGATGTTCTAGGAAATCGAGAGATGAATGCAATTGATAGCTTCGTTAGATTATTGTGTGTGTGTGTGTGTGTGTGTGTGAGAGAGAGAGAGAGAGAGAGAGAGAGAGAGAGAAGAAGAAGAAGAAGAAGAAGAAGAAGAAGAGGACGCGTGCGAGGAGTATAAAGCTGTGCGAGTCTTTCGCCTACCGTTTCGCGTTTTGAATTGTGAGTTTACCCGGACTGCCCTTTGGGACCGATTACGCGGGAATTCAATGCTGTTCTGTTCTGTTCTGTTCTGTTCCTGTGATTCCACCACGGGTTCACGAGTAAGGCTAGTTTTGGAAGTTGAGGGGAAAAAAATAGAAAGAAAAAAAAAAAAAAGGAAAAGGAAAATTAAAAAAGGGAGAAATTAAAGGAAAAAATAAATGAAATTTTTGGGATTTTCTCTAAACTGTGGGAAAAACATAGGAGAAAATGGGGTGCCAAACATAGGATGATGATTATTAAAATAAAAATCAGTGAATAGATCAACTTTTATCTATTTCCCTTATTTAATTTAATTGAACTTGATTATTAAGATAAAAATCAGTGAAATAGATCAACATTTATCTATTTTACTTATTTTATTTAATTTAACTTGAGATTCAAAAAAGTTTTTTTCTTACCCAAATTTTTATGATCGCTATGAATTCTACCAACTTCATGAATAAAATCATGAAGAAAGTGTGACCAATTAACCAACCAGCCAAATTACTTCTTACAAATAAGATTTTTTTTTCGTTGTTGTTATAGCTAATTTAAAAAGTAAAAAAAGTTAGTTAAAGCAATCTTCATTTTATTTTCTTTACATTTTCCTTTTAAAACCAAACAAGGGAAAATTTATTCTAACTTTCCTTCCATTTTCTTCATACCAAAATCCTCGACTTTCCTTTTAATTTTCCTCCCAAATATTTTCTCTTCTTTTTCACTTATTTCCTCAACTCCAAACAGAGACTAAATTCTTTCCATCTGTGGGTTTCCCACCACCGCCCATTGTGGGTCTTACCATTCTTTTTTTTTTTTTGAAATATTAGATGATATAAATTAGAGGTATCAAACGGGTTGTGTCGTGCCGGCATGGCCCATTTAAATTTTTGTCAACTGTGCTTCGTGTCATGCCGTTTCATAATAGTGTCGTGTCGTGCCTGCCCGTTTACTTAAACATGCCGCGTCGTGCCGTGCCTACGCCGGCACATCTCTGAGTTTCGTCAAAAAAATTTGTGTTAATCTAAGCCAACTTTCATTGGAAATTTTTTTTGTATATCTAATAACTATAACTATATTGAGTTATTAAAAAACATGAAACATATAATTCACAATTTTTTGTTTAATCTAGCCGAGTTTCGGCGTATTGTGATTCGCAAAACATTTGTATTGACTTATTAAAAAGTGTATAACATATAATTAGAAAATTCATCATTAAAAATTATTTTTTTTGTCACATTAAAAAAAAAAATTGTTACATTAAAAAGTAGTAGTACTTGTTGTGTCGTGTCCTGAGCTGTGCCCCGTGCCATGCCGCCTCTAGCCCACTTCATTCCGCTCCGTGTCATGCCCGACTAGACCGTATCGTGCCCATCTAAAACCGTGCTCGTGTCGTACCTGTGTCAGCCTGGCCCGTTTGACACCTCTAATATAAATGAATATCTGGCCAAATATAAAACTACTACTATGTGTCTGCATTTTTTTATATCTCCATAACTTGTTTAAAATATGACATGATGAGAGTTAAAAAAGCACATTATAACCACGCAACCATAAATTGAACTCACCCAATGTCATTAAAAGGGAATAAAAAGTGAATATCATGATTGTATTCATAACCAAGCAACCATGCATTGAGACAAAAAAAACTCCTACATAATAAGTGAATTCAACCATATACCATTGATATTAAGTCGGGTGTATCAACACCTTGAAAAGAGAGGGGGAAAAAAACTCCTAAATAAAGTAAATAACCAAAAACTGAGTACTATTGTTCCAACATGCACTTCGAATTAACTGAATCATCCAGACAACAATTGGTGGAGTATCTCGTGGTCGCCGTCCGACTCATTTTCCATGATTCCCCATAAACCCCCAAAAATAAACTACTAGTAAAATAGTAACCTTAACCTTAGGCTATTAATCACATTTCTAAAGGAAGAACTTTCTCGGTCTCTTTCTACACGATCCTATTTCATTTGGTGGTGGCAGTTATGGTGGGATCGCAATTGCTCTACATGTGGCTAAAATGAAATTCAAATGCCTCTCCGCAATCTCGACAACGAGAAGACACAAACAGATAGAAAAATTTCTCTTGGCCACCGTCCAACAGGATTTTGATAAAAGAGGTGTAATTATGCCAGTGCATCCCATCCTCATAAGTTGGGATAGCAATGGCTCCTGTTAACGATCACACGCGAGTAGTTGTGACAATCTGGTTCTGACCTACTTTCTGATTCCTCACTCACAACTTGTTTATGTTTGTTTGTTTGATGTTCTTTTGGTTATGTAACAGGACCTCCTCCATTTGTTGTTCCTACTCCTTAAGATGTCAACAATCTTGAGGCCTTGGAAAAACAAGTGGAGGAACTTCGAAAGTTGAAAGCAGATCTCCGGGCCAGATTTGACAAGGTGCTAAACTCTCTTAACACCTTTGTTCCGCTCTTTATCAGTTTTGCCATGGTTGTCCCACCTGACAACAAGTTCCTCACCACTACAGATCCTAAAAAGGCGATGAAGTTGGCTCTCATTCCGATTTCCGATTTCGTTGTTGGATCGTAGTTGCTCTACATGTGTGGCTAAAATGAAATTCAAATGCCTCTCCGCAATCTCGACAACGAGAAGACACGAACAGATAGAAAAATTTCTCTTGGCCGTCCAACAAGATTTTGATAAAAAGAGGTGTAATTATGTCGGTGCATCCCATCCTCGTAAGTTGGGATAGCAATGGCTCCCGTTAATGATCACGCGCAAGTAGTTGTGACCAACGGGGTGATAAATCCCGTTTTTCATCAACATCTACTCGGAGTCTAAGATTCTCTCCAAGAAATTTCTTAAGGAAGAACTTTCTCGGTCTCTTTCTACACGATCCTGTTTCATTTGGTGGTGGCAGTGATGGTGGTTATTGTTGTTAAAGTCATGGGAGTCTTTCTCTTGTTTCATTTTTCTTCATGATCCGTGCTCCGTTTATCTTATCTCCAGTCCTAGTAAAATAGTAACCTTAACCTTAGGCTATTAAGCACATGATAGTAGGACTGCAGATAAGATAAACGGAGCTTGGATCAAGAAGAAAAATAAAACAAGAGAAAAACTCCTATGACTTTAACAGCAACAACCACTACAATTGTCACTACAAAATGAAACATGATCGTGTAGAAAGAGACCGAGAAAGTTCTTCCTTCAGAAATTTCTTGGAGAGAATCTTTGACTCCGAGTAGTCTTTGATGAAAAACGGGATTCATCACCCCGTTAGTAACAACTACTCACGCATGATCATCAACGAGAGCCATTGCTATCCCAACTTGATGAGGATAGGATGACACCAGCATAATTACACCTCTTTTATCAAAATCCCATTGGACGGCTGAGAGAAATTTTTCTATCTGTTTGCGTCTTCTCGATGTTGAGAGTGCGGAGAGGCATTTGAATTTCATTTTAGCCAAATGTAGAGCAACTTCGATCCCAACAACGAAACCGGAAATCGAAATGAGAGCCAACTTCATCGCCTTTTTAGGATCTGTAGTGGTCAGGAACTTGTTGTCAGGTGGGACAACCATGGCAAAACCGATAAAGAGTGGAACAGAGGTGCTAAGAGAGTTTAGCACCTCGTCAAATCTGGCCCGGAGATTTGCTTTCAACTTCCGAAGTTCCTCCACTTGTTTTTCCAAGGCCTCAAGGTTGTTGACATCTTCAAGAGTAGGAACAACAAATGGAGGAGGTCCTGTTACATAACCAAAAAACATCAAACAAACAAACATAAACAAGTTGTGAGTGAGGAATCAAAAAGTAGGTCAGAACCAGATGATAGTACTATATCGGCAGGTTGTTGCAGGATATCACTTCCAGGAGGACAAAAACTCGATGTTCCGGTGGGGGTTCCAAATTGTTCTGGAAAAAGAGAAGTAAAGAAACATACATTACACATTATTGAACTTCAATCAAGAAAATACAGACGAAGTAAAACCTAATGCAAAACGTATGATATAAAAAAATAAAAAATTAAAACAAGCCCGAGGAAGTGGGATGCGTCGTCACCGGGGATGTGTGGTGGAGGTGGGAGGAAGAGGAGGACTATTCATTTTTTCACCTATACACTCTTTATTTTGCCTATTCATTTTTTCACCTATACATCCCAATACTATTCTCTACTTTGCTATCCAAAAGTAAAAAATAGAAGGAAGAGGAGGACTACTTTCATTGATAAGTAGGGAAAAAGGAGAGAATTGACATTTAATGCTTAGTTAGTGAAAAATACCCCAAGACAAAAAAGTTAGTGGAGTAGAGAGCCTTTTAGAGTGCCAAATAAGGTATTGGCTAGCTACTTAAGCCAAGAGGACCCATTTAAATAGCCTCTTGGAGATGCTCTTTAGAGAGATTTGATACAAAACATGAAAACTTTCTCATAAATCTCCCCCGGAAATGTATGTGTGGGTGTGATTCTAAAACCAAATGTGGGTAAAGAATCCAGAAAAAAGAAGCAATATAAGAGAGGACTTTTGTTTGTACGAGGTAGAAATGACTACACAAGGTGTGGACAAACAAAAAGAAGACTCCTGGGGTGATTTGTTCACGAATTACTAGAGCCACCAGACGACTGTGAGTGTGAGCCAGCAGCAGAATGTGCCATTGAAATGACAACACAGGAGATGAAGATAAGCAAAAGCAAAAAATAAAAACCCTGGGCGGTTACTTATAGAAGAAGGAAATTGCTAAGACCCTCCCTTTATTTATCTTCCCTCCTCCCTCAGCTGCAACACTTTAAATTACTACCTGGAAGTAAATGGAAAATGCTATGGGTACGTTGGAAGTAAATATCCAAACGGCGCCTAGAGAGAAATTACTCCAATTGCCTCCGTCAATTTTTCAAGATACCCTTGTAGTCCTGTGGGAGTATAATTTTTTTGCCAAATGGTCATGACACTCTCTCGCTCTCTCTCTCTCTCTCTCTTTCTACACATACTCGTAGTATATTTGTATTTGGTAATTGATTTTTTTTTTTAACATTAAAAATTTTACAATTAAATGGAAAGAGATTGTGGCATCAATAGTAGAGGTAATACGTTGCAAATTTTCTCTTTTTGATAGATGTCCGACAGAACACATTTTAGTGTACTTTTTTTCATTTTTTTTATACACTTTAACACATTCTTGTATACTTTTAATACATTTCAATGCACTTTTTAAACTTTAACGACAGCCCAGTAAACTGATTTTAGAATTTTTCAAATAAGAAAAGTAAGTTTTTACAAGTACTGTGATTGTGTTCTCTTATTTAGTTGGAATCTTCATAAAGGATCATTACATGGGGACGGAGAGAATAGCATGTTAATTTCTTGCTTATATTTATAGTATACTAGTTGGAAACCGACGTGCTTCGCACATCACTTGTTGCCCATTGATGTTATCGTTGTTGGTTTATTAAGATGAGAGAAATATGTTGTTGGAATAGTCAGTCCTTGATAGTTGAAGTTGGAATATGTTATTTTTTAGCAGTAACTTTGCTACCATGGTTTACATGATTGAGATGATAATTTAGATTTGATTTCATTAGTGTGGCATACAAAATATTCGTTCCTATATTAGAACCGTCAAATGATAATGATTCCACCTACTAAGTGAAATGTCCAGTTTATGTAAGTGCAGAAGTTCAACCTTAGTAGTGCAAACTACATGAAAGGAAAAGTAATATGTATATGATCGTACAAAGATTATTAAACTGATCTAGTGTTGAGTACCTTAGCAGCAAGTAGGGCATGATCTTCTGTTGTTAAATGAATTATGCAAATTCCAATAGAGGAATCAGGAAGAACACTCAAGACGTAGCTTTGCCATTAAATGTTTGAAGCTGTATGTTTTTCCAGCAGTATGTTTTTCCAGAAAGAGAGAACTTCTTGATATCCCACCATACAAGACCTCAAGAGAGACGAAGTGGAGAGCTTCTTGATATCCCACCATCCAAGACCTCAAGAGAGACGAAGTGGTGAACTACATCTTCTGCACTTCTCTTCTTTCATCCTCTGCGGCTACCACCACTTGATAACCAATAATATAAATCCACCTGTGAGTTCGACATTTGTTATCTTGCTACAATGCCAACTTACTTAAAAAACCAAGCAACTATGGAAAGAGCTAACGCTTGTCATTTTCTTACGGTCACTCAGCGCTTCATAAGTTTCAGGAAGCTCCTTGAACTGCAATCGGATTCGAAAATCCCATATAGATATGGACAGCAAGACGAGCATGGGCGGAGGCCGGAGGGATTTCTCAAAATGAGAAGAGAAGACTATGAAAATGTTTACTTGTAAGCTATTTCAAGTCTACATATTATTCTATCGGGTTGAGGACAGTTCTCTATCTTCCAAAGTTCCGACATCGATGGTGTTGATTAAAATGACCAACGCTTCCTTCTCATTAGTCGTTACTCCATTTCATTCCCAAGAAGTCAATGAACACCTGTCGAGTAAATGGTTGAACAAATGTTAAGTAATACTCCATAATCTTGGATCAATATGTAATAGTATACACTTTGCAAGAACCATTCATGAACAATATATCATCAGTTACCAAGTTACGTCATAAGTTTCAACACATGCTTTAAAGTAACAGAACTTTACTGGTTTTTAGAGGCAAGAGCCTAAGTCACACCATTTCACTGTCAAATAAATCAACTCTTTCAACCAGACTGATCTTCACGAACATAAAGTCTAAAGCTAATCAGGCTAAATATATATATACCGAAAACTTCTAATCCGGACTCCCGGATTAGAGGTTTTTTGGTGTTTTTTTTGTTTTGCAAATTGTTTTTGGAAAATCCGATCCGTCCAATGTGTTCAGAAGGTGTTTTCAAGGGCCACGCGGGAAATCTTCAAAAAAATATATGTATTTACAGTTTTTGCGAAAACTGCTTGGATCAAGCCCTTCCCGGTATTTATATATATATATAGGGAGAGGATCCGGTCAGGACTCCCGCATTTTATAAAATGCGGACCTTCCCTCTCCCGGCCAAATGGTCGGGATCCGAACCGTTAGATGTATTTAAAATGTGTTTTCAAGGGCCTACGCGAAGATTCGGCAAAAAAAATGACCGGGAAGTGCTTCATCCGAGCAGTTTTCATGAAATATTTATCCTACGGTTTGTTATGAAAACTGCTCGGACGAAGCCCTTCCCGGTCTTTTTTTTTGCCGAATCTTCGCGTAGGCCCTTGAAAACACATTTTAAACACATCCAACGGTTCGGATCCCGACCATTTGGCCGGGAAATGGCCGGGAGAGGGGAGGTCCGCATTTTATTAAAATGCGGGAGTCCTGACCGGATCCTCTCCGTATATATATATATATTCTTAATTATTCTTAATTATTCCTCAAAACCAAGCAGCAATCAAGTTGCCACTATTTCCACCAAGATCTGCACTAATTCCACCAAATAAAAAAGCATGCCTAAACATAATTCGAATTCGAAGAGTAAATAACAAGATGGCAGAAATCGGTTGAACAGACCTCACGAATGAATTGGGTCACTGATTTCTTGAAATTAATTCCACAAAGGAAGTAATTTCTTAAGAGTTCATCAGTATACCCCAACAGAGGTTATAACCAATATTGTGCCATCAATCCACAGAAATTATTGCAGACAAAATGCCGGAATAAAATTCCACGGGATTTGAAATCCAATCCTACGTTTAGCTCAACAAGAAAATTGAGGTTCCAATAAAATCTCCCAAAAGTGGTTTCAAAAAAATCATCTACATAATGAACATGAGAACTCCACAAGAAAAACTTCTAGAGCTTTTGCACTCCAAACTGTCTAACATAAAAAAATAAAAAAATGCATGTTTCTTTCTCTCCAACAGCACTACCCTAAATAAATGCTTCCAATTTTCATCCAGAGTTATTCATCATTCCTGGGTTTAATTTCTGTACAAAGATTTTATCTTTTTTCATTTAGCTAGTAACCATAGTCAATCATCACCCCTGGTTTTCATTTCTTTTCGAAATATCAATTTTTTCCTTCCCAAAATCTTATATCTAGGTTGCTTGATTTTTCAGGAAACAGGGGGGTGCTGCGCAGCGTGCTGTGCGGTCCCATTTTGGCACTGCGCCAGTACCGTTCCGACAATTGGAGACATCCACCGCGTAGAGCTCGTCGAGTACTATAAGTGTACCAAAAATCAACTCAATCCGATATCATTAAGTGCCTCATCGGAATACAAATATGTTGAAAAAAATGGTTTCAATGGTTTTCATTTAATGTTTCAAGACATGTGTGGTCCAATTTTTTCCAACTTATTTGTGTTCCGACGAGGCACTTAACGATATTCGATGGACCGATTGACTTTATTTTTGGTACATTTGTAGTACTCGACGAGTTCTACACGGTGGACGTCTCCGATCTCGAAACAGTGCCGGAACGGCGCCGAAATGGGCTGCACAGCACGCTGCGCAGCTCTGGGTTGCGTAGCACCTCCCCCGGTTTCGAATTTTCAACCCAGTGTTCATTTTTGTAGGGATTTGGCATTCTTGAGTGTTTCCCATCTAGGGGTTGTAGGTGAGTGATCTGTTTGAACCCGACCAAACGAACACTCTGATAAAAATATCAAACCCTAATTTCACCCTAATCTTAGCAAGAAATATTAACCAAATATTCAGAAATCAGGGAAAAAGAGAGACAAGGAGGGAGAGAGATACCTGATGAAGAGGGAGAGAGAAATGGAGAAACTAAACTAATTCTTTCCGCGCCTGTTCCCTTTTATATACCGCCGCTTGAACAGTACCACGCCGGCTCTACAGTAGCCTGGTACACACCTCTCGTTATCAGCCGCCGTTTGAACAGTACGACGCCATCTCCTTAAAATCTGGACAGACCGTTGAAACGGCGATAACGTACTGCGAACTAGAGGCACCGTTCAGCGATAGCGTACGGCTTGAAGCATAAGAAGAGAGTACTCCAGTACTCCTATATACGAGAAAATTTTGGGTGCTGGTAGGGTATGGGTGACGTGGTGTCCTTTCGGCACTCTAAGCCGTCCAAAAATGCATCGGACGGCTTGGATTAAAACACACTTTTTCTTTTCTTTTCTCCTCCCCTAAAATTAGGAAAAAGAGAGACTTTTTTCAGTAATTCAAGGGGTACAGAATTCTGGAGTACAGAAAACGTACTGATCGGCTTCAGGGACTACTTCTGAGTTTTGGGTCTCAGAAGAACGATCCAAGCCGTTCATTCATCTTAAATTAATTTTTTGAGGGGTCACGCCAGAAATTAGATCAATCGGGCGTATGCAAGTGCTTGATCTAAAATCTCCCTGTTTCTTTCTACAAATTTTGAATGAAACAGTAAAAGAGAATACTTTCATAGTCCTTTCCTCTCCGAAATAAGCAAAAAAGATTTTCCAAAAGATTTTAGCAACCAGTTGCTAAAATCAACCATGATTTTTAGCAAATGAGTTCACCACGTGCTAAAATCATGGTTGATTTTTGCAACTGTGTTGCTAAAATCTTTTGGAAAACTTGCTAGGCAATTATATATACCTGGAAAACGTACAAAGTCTCAAATGCCCCTAAAAACCTCAATACATCCGTTTAAAGCCAAAGGACGTTTTGGTCCAAAAGAGGAAAAATTGCCAAGCGAAACTCTGTTCTTATTATATACAAGGTTTAGATAAACCGTTTACATTGTAAGATAAGCAAAAAAATGTATCCATGCACAAATAAAAATAAACTCAATTGGACATGTATATATCAAAAATTAAATTTTGGCTTATAAAATGAATGATCATGGACAATTTAACTTTAAAATAAAGTTCATTTTATAACAAAAATTTAATTTTTGATACATCTCTCGATATCCTATTAAGCTGAATTTTTTCATGAATTTTCACCATTGGCGGACAAAATTTAATTCCTTCACCACGTGTCTCATTTCATGCAAACTAACGAAGTAAACAAAAGAAAAAAGACTAATGTATCTTTTACATTTTCATACCCACCTTATGTCTGATACATGCTCTCTCCGTCCCAAATTATTTGCCCACTAAAAGTCGTCTAATTTTTTAAATCAAAAGTTCAATAAATAATTTTAGAAAAAATTTTGCACTATAGTATTAAAATAGTCATAAAGTTTTTATAGTTTTGTTCAAAGGAAAAAATTCAGAAAAATTATATACGGCGATTTTCATTTTTGAGATTGGAAAATTTTCCTTGTGAGGCCAGCGATGCATACTCCTCTCCCAACTTTGTTTTACAATCTATTTCGTAGTTTGTGAATTTTTTCAACTTCGATCTATAATTTTATACGTTTTCAATTTCTCTTATAGAACCAAACAATGTGATGTCAAAATTATACCACAATCTTGCAAAAAAATAAGAGAACAACAACTAAAAATACCGTGCTAAAAAAAGCTCCTAGAAAGTTAGGCCAAAGAGGCCCTTAAGAACCTCCAGCACCCAAGGTAAGAAGCGAGGCTGGGTTCGATATGGGAGAGCAACGATGACGCAAGACCTGGGTTGCATTGTTATACCCTCCTCTTTTTCTCAATGCCTTTTCCGCTCTTTGAGATGAGGAGGGTATTTTTGAAAAAACTTCCCTGTATTGTTATATATAGAGAAATATCAGTTAATGGAACTACAAATGTGCAATGCACTTCAATTATCTCCATAGAAAACCAGATAAAAAGTTGGCATAAGGGAAAATGTTTTTCTCATGTCTCCTAATGACTCTTCCTAGGAAGAAAAATGAAAACACAAAATTGGTCTAAAGGCCAAGTTTGGGGGTTTAAATAGTATTTAATCCAGCTTAACTTATTTTAATGTTTCCAATACATTGATGTGAATTTTTGAGGGCTCAAAGACAACATTAGACAAAAATACCCTTAATGAGAAGTGTTTCCGCGCCTTCTTTATGCATTGCAATTAAAAAAAAAAAAAGGCAAAAGGCAAGCCGGCACTTTTCCTGCTGCCAAGTGTTGACCGACATAACCCTTGAAAGGGACAAGTCATTCCATGCAAGTGATGACACTTATCCCCGTCACTCTCTCTCTCTCTCTCTCGTGTGTGGGTTGTGGGTGGGTAGGACAAAATTAATTTCTCTCTCTTCAATTTTGGGGGTGGGTTCAATTTTTGGGATTCAATTTTTGAAGGTTTAGGCTCTTTGGGGTAGGGTATAATGGGTTTAGGCATTTTGGGTTTAGGCACTTAAAGTGCACTTTCCAATTATAGGGTTTTAGTGGTTTAGGCACTTTCATGGGTACCCTAGGATTTTAGGCTCTTTAGGGTGCCCTAAGGTTTATGTTTAGGCACTTTCATAGGGTACCCTAGGATTTTAGGCACTTTCATAGGGTACCCTGGGGTTTAGGTTTAGGCACTTTCATTAGGTTTAGGAGTTTAGGCACTTTCATTGGCTAGTGGGAGCATTTATGGAATGTCTAGGTGATTTGTCCTCTTGACATTAAGGAAAAAGTTGATGTCCTTATTGCGGTAAAGACCCTTTACTATGTCCTCCCCAAAAACGAACCCAAATGAAAAATAGTTGAACATGTGGGTAAACAAATGAAGATACAGCCCATCAAGTTTACATATCATGAACCAAAGGACTCTGAATTACAGGAACATGTATAGATAGGTTAAGGTAAAAGTCCAAGTTATAACACTACTATAGCGCCTCCCGTATTAGTCTCTCTGTAAGAGCTTTGGGGAGTCCCATCATGCTCTCAGTTGTTCCAACCTGCAAAAAAACAAGCCCCAATCCATGTTAATAATGTGTACAATCGGGTGAGAGAGGCCATACAAGTTTTTGTGCAGAAGTTTAACGGAAAAGCAGGCAGTTCATGATCAGGGATAGAAATTCCGTTTCTGCATATTGTTCCGGTCAGCTAGGAAACAGACATGTTTCGGAAATGTTTTCCAGAAGCATAAGAGAAATGTCAAAAGTATGAAATAGACAATTGTTGGATTTTTCTGATGCATGTGGAGAAAATAGAATCCTATTAGCAAGCTCTTCATCGTGAACTGCAGGTCGCTTGATATATACTTACCAGGAAAGAAAGAGATTCTAAATCTCTATGTCGTAACCTGCCTGCCGATCCGGAGAAGATATTCTAAAAGTAACATTGAAGCAACTCAATGTTTCCATATGTTTTGTGGCGTTTCTACGTATTCCGTTACATTTAGAGCAGACATTATTAGAATTTCGGCCCCCACTTATGTTTTGTTTTGGTTTCCTAGGAACAAGAAACGTTCTGGTCATTTCAATGGAAATGTAGCAGAGTTTTGTTCCTTGTACACCATAATAAAACTAATGTATCCTTGATTGAAGGGAAAAAGGTCAAGTCCCATAGAGCCCAGTACCCACAGATCTCCATCAAATTCAGATGCCAAGTTGATGATGGCAAGGTTAAGTAGTAGCAAATTAGCAATCTGCATCCAAATTCCTAGCAGACATATACAGGGCCACACTATGGGCTCCACAAAATTTGTTTTACATACGTTATGGATTTTTCAAGCGTGGACTTCCTATGGTACAGCGATAAAACTTAAAACAGAAGAAAAAGGAGAGTTCAAGAATCACACCAGTTGTTTAACATAGGGTTGTAGCAAAGGATGTTCACTGATAAGCGCCCCAGCAACATTGAGAACCATGTCCTCCTCAATCTGGACTCAAAAACCGGAAAAAAAAAGGCACATTAAATTTCAAGTTTGTCGAACAAGATTAGATTAACATACAGTCACAACGAAAAAGAAAATCATATACCAGGCTATCAATGACTTGATCTGGTATGGCATGGAAATGGATCTGCAAGTCATCACAAAGTACTGTTTCAGCATATTTTACTCAAATGGTTCATCGGGAAAACCGACTTTAAGGATTGATAGTGCAAATGGAACACTGACTAGCAAACACAGCACAGGAGACAATAACCCCCCTTCTCTCTATGTCAAATAATTGGACGGGCCTGAAATGGTTTTTGAATGGAATTCGTTGCATGTTGTGCTTCAATGGTGATATCAGTCACAAAAGCCAAAGTCCTCAACTATCCAAGCCCAGACACTATAAGGGATTACACATCTAATTATAAAGGTCTTTTCGAATGACCCATCAACTGTGGACTGTGGTAATGAAATCGTAACCCTTTCATGTAAAGGAGGGGAGACTTTAGGCTTACTGAGTTTAGTTTACCTTCCTTCTAATGTTTGCCAGGTATGTATCCAGTTTAAAACAATGTATTTATTGAAAAGTTTGACAATAAGAAATCGAACGTATTACTATATGTCTCTGTCATCAACTGTGTCTTCCACTAATCCTAAAATTCAAGAATGTTTTGCAACCCCAATCAGTAAGCTTGCACTTCAAACAACTTGATTCCGGTTATAGCTGGTAAATGACCCAGTGGAAGATATATATACATCTATAAGAGAATAAAAAACCAACTGACTAAGTATGACACAGTTTCTTTTTTTCTATTTTTCAGGTACTATGTTGGTGTTGATATTTTTCGTATGAAAACTAATAGCCATTTCTGACTTAGCCAGTTATATGAACAAAACAAGAACTTCAAGAATACAAATCATAAAGCAATGGTTAGAAGTAAGTTGCACCTCTGCTTTCTCCCACTCTCCTATTCGGAATCCAGTCTTGAGATTTGTAACAAGAACAGAGCTCACAGTCCCAGCAGTTCCATTAGAGTAACCTGTAATGTTGATTCGTTACCCGCCACAACCATAGAATTGAAATCAAATCAGGGAAATAGTGGTAAAAGCATGAAGCAAACCTTTGATGAATTGGCGCGCTTCTTCCTTGCTTGATGGTTTTTCCCTGACCTTACCTTCATAGACGACCACCTACATATCATTTTACAATACCAGTAAGATATAAACAAAATTGCCACCACCATTCTAAATCTATACTGAAATCCTCAAATTATATGGAAAAGACGAAATATTTCATCCGTGAATCTCATGTGCAAATTTGGCTAACAATTCTAGCACATTGAAACCTTCCTGACGGTGTCTAAGAAGCACACTTCACATTAAAAGACAGGCTAATCCTTTGCTACCTAAACATTATAGCAGGTTATGGTAAGGACTTAGTCTGGGACTCCGGGTGATATTTTCACCTTCCAGCATCTTTTAGACCAAAATGTATGGACAGATTAACATAAGACAACTGGCAATGCACATACGAGTCCAAACTGAGGAATGAAAAATGATGCATGGTTGCCATACTTGAGTAAGTAGAAACAAAGTAAACAACAAATATATGTCGAGACACAATTTTTTGTTAGAGCATGAGACTTCAAATTTCCATTAGCGTCTTTGCATGCCCTACCAATCCAACTATCGGTCAGAGATTCCATGCCCTAATCCTTGTCCAATTTGACTTGCCACTCCACAGAAATAGTAATGAGAATGGACTTGTGAGTCATAACTTGATGCATCCATGTCATATATTCGTCAATATTACTCTTTGTTGCAAAAGTAACCTTTCCTTTTGCACTCTAACACGTATACTTCGGAATTTATCTTTTTCCGCATTTGACGACAAATTCAAGGACCCCTAGTTCCAATCCTCCGACCACATGCCCCACAGCACCAATACATAGAATTTTGGCTTCATGATCTCACTCAAGTGATTCTGAAATTATCAACCCAAACAAAGAAGTTTAAAGGTACAGGAAGCTACAGGAATTTCTGCCGCATAATTATGCAGTTAGATGCCTGTCTCAAGCTTACCAACATGGTCAAACACTCTGGAACAAGGACACCATTCATGTGACATACTACCATACACAATACATGCGTTTTCTTTGAAGCTTGGATAAGGGTTTGCCACTTTGGGTTTCAAATATACACCACAGACCATGGTAAAAAAAAAATATTGCATGAAAAGGAAAATGTTAAAGTAATAGATTTGTACTTGGTCGCCAGTAATTAAGATTGATGGATCAGCATCATCCTTCCAGTCAGAAATGGAAAGCTTGGGGATGATGGCTTCTGCCTGACAAAAGGTTCCAAACTGTAAGGCGAAGGCCTATGGTGAACAGAACTATACAAAGCATGGAAAGAAAACCAAGTGCGGCCAGGTATATAAGACAACAAATCAATTTGACAATTTAACAGCATGGCACATATACACCTCTTATTACCAGGGGCGGCCCCATGTAGGGGCAAGGGGGGGCAGCTGACCCCCCTGAGCCGGAAATTCTCCCCGGAATATGCATATTTTTTTGTTATTTTGTAATTTTGCCCCACAGGAGTATATCTTGTTGTATTTACGTTGTGATCCTTGCCCCATAAATAATTCACTTGCCCCAAATGTGCTAGAAATATTTACAACATTACTCAAATAATTCACCGAATCTCCCCTGATTTTTTTCCTTTTTTTGTGATTCCACCATTTTAACACACTCCAATGATAAATCCAATACGAAATTTGCATGTACGAAAATACTTTAATGTTATATCTGAAAATTTGCATGTAACTTCATAGGGAACCATCAAAATAAAACAAAGGAACTAAATATTGTAGAATCCTGACCCCCCTAATGATAAATCCTGCGTCCGCCACTGCTTATTACCACAATCACCCAGTGAGTAACCTCTCCTACTTTGAACGCATAATATAGCTTAAATTGCAGTAAAATTGTGGTTATAATAGGGGATAACCGGATGAGAGACTAACCAGCAAAATAACTGGGATTGCAAATAAGGAAATAAAGAAGTTTGGGGGTGTAAAAGTACCAGTGAATACATTGTAACAAGCAATTAGCCATTTACATGTCTTAAGTAGATGATATAAAGCCAGCTGGACGATTTTGTTAACCCAAAAGAGATTATCAGGCTACCATGATCTACTCCATAAACCGGCATAGAACCGATATAAGGGGCTGTGAATAGTGCTAAGAAAGTTTTTCTGCACCACATTCAAAGTAGATTCCAAAATGTACTCAAGAGACACGTTTTAGAAGTACAAAGAAGAAAGTGTGCATTGAGGAACTCATGCCATTTAATAAATAAGTCCCTTGGCATAGTTCTATTTCAAAAAGCAACATCATCAACTTCTTCAGGGGAGTAAATAGTTACCACATCCTAAACTGAAACAAAATACAGCTTGAAATTCAAACATCCATTTTCAAATACAGAAATGAAGAAACTGACCTTTGCCTCGGCAATGGCCATCACCATTTCTTCCGGCGTATCTCTTCTGATACTTTTCTCATCTATCTCTGCAGTCTAAACTAAAAGCAGAGTCATTTTTTTGTCATTTATGAAGCACGTATCAAAGAAGTGATAATAATGTACCATGATTGTGAAGTCATATCCCATCTCAGTAAGTATTTTCTGACGGTGTACAGAAGAGGATCCCAAGATTATCTGCAACCAAATGCTTGCATAAACATGATATAAAAAATGCTTACAAGATATGCAACAAATTCATCAATGTATGCACTTCCATGTTTGCTGATATCCCTGGATCATGCAATATGCCAAAGCACCCCTCCGCTTAACCCAACCTACTTGGATTGTGTAGGTGACACCATCTTTAATCTTCCTATGATCTATCCATGATAATGTTACAAAATTGATCTCTCTTTATTGCATTTGAGTTGCATTCCATCTCTTCCATTTCAATCTTTTACTTTAATATAAATGCTTTTGACTCCCTTATTTTTCTCCACATTTCTGCTTTGGCTTTGGTTCTGTTGGTTTTATCAAGTTTGATTTGACTTAGTTTGACGCTTCACTGACTATGACGAGGTTCGGACAGAGGTATTACGGTAGCCTTAGGATATACAATATGTCATACGCTGCCGATGTAATCTGTCTATTCTGCTTCACTCGACACAGTCAAAACTAGTGTGAGTCATGGATGTATCATATCACCCGATTGGGGAAACCATGTAGAATTTCAGTGTCGTGCTTTTATGTTAGCATTATTTGCTTGAGTATTCTCTGTGCAATCGTGTGCTGAGTTGGTTTCCACAACAAGTTCCTCTTTCAATTTTGGGCACTGTGACACAACCATTGCAAATTGCATGGACTACAACTACAAGACATCTCCCCAGATGACTCTCATCCACTCATTCAAAAAATTTACTAAAATCAGATAAGGACAGACTCGAGACTAACTTTGGAGGTCAAATAAATAAGGGTTATGACATAATAAACCAAGTGAAATGATTTGCCTCATTATCAATATCATTACAATGACAAGAAGAGCCAATAAAGAGGAGAAGGGGCTAGAAACCACTAATTTGGCTCCTCATTTTCCTAAATAGTTGATTCAGAAACTAATCAAAAACTCATAATACCATTTACTGACTAATTAATTTCCAGGATTTGGAGACATTTGTTGGTGCTTTATTTGAATACGGCGAAGGATCTTACTATTCAGTTTTCGTTGCATTAATTAGTACTTTCTCAGAAACCGAAACGGGGACTTCATCTTCGCCAACTGCATGGAAACTCTAGGGAAGGAAATAGCGAAGAAGAAGAAAAACGAAATGGAGTATGAAGACAAACCTTGAACGGTGAAGCTCTAGCCTCCATCTTCTTGAGAGAGATACTGAACCAGTAACAAGAGGCCGGAGATTTCACTATAATCGTCAATTCAAAGTCGTGTATATTTTGCTAAACGCATGGTTAACCTTCAAATCAACCACACGCCTTCAGCAAGCGTTGTTACCAGACACGGTTTTCAAAAGCGTGTTTCGTAAACACGTTTTTAAGTCGAATTATGCTTAACTTAATTGCTTTGGTTAATCCGTCCTAAACCACAATAAAAGCGTGAAATACAAACACTTTTTCCGGAAAACGTAAAATGCAAAGACATTTGCACGTATTTTGGGAATAAAGTTAGAATTTAGGCCCGTTCTAATTAATAAAGTTTAAAAAAAAAAAAAACGCAAAATAGTTAATGAGCCGTATATTTTGCTAAACTCATGGTTAACCTTCAAATCAACAAAACGGTCCGTATACAGATGCGAGGTTCTTTAAACCCATTCATGGAAGACTGCACATCCGATTTCTACATATGACTGTCAGTCATATACATTCAATTGGTATATAATCATTTTTGAACCAGATTTTGTATATTGTAAGCACGAATTGTCAAAAATTGTTTCTAATTTGGCAAAAACAAATGGGATAGATTATTTTGTGTCAAATTTATTGTGAATTATCAGTTCTTCAGAAGAATTTAAAAAATCAAAAATTATTATAAAAATTCACTAAAGACAAAAATAATCCTAATTTTTATGAATTATTAGATTATTTTTGTTTTTTATTCATAATGTGATTTCATATCCCAACAGTGTCTATATCTTGGGACATGAAATCCCATTGGGGAGGTGGGATTCTATATCCCGTCCATCAAAAGCTAATATTTTGGCCATTGTGATTTTGTTCTCATGTGGTTGGCATGAAAATAAAATAGAAATGCTTGTCACAATCCCAACCAAAACAAACACCGAAGTTTTTTTCTCCCCGCCATTTCGATATCCCAAAGGAGTTTATATACCACCCATAACTTAAGGATTCTATATCCTTTTTTTTTTATCACCGAACAAACAAATGAAAATCTAGGTAAGAGTATATTAATGCAAAAAAAAAAACTGCCCAAAAGTTTTCTTAGTTAAAGCCAAGTGCAAGAAGGTTCAAGATTTGTGTTTTTCAGTTTGTTCAGAGATCAGCAAATATGATTGCCGACAAGCTAGCAAGATTTGGGTTGAGAGGTTCTAGTGTGAAAACTTATGCAAGAAAAACATCCCCACAGTTTTCGGACAGTGCTGGGCGTACAGAATGATATGTGCAGAAAACGTACCGATCGCATTCGGGGATCCATTTTTGGGTCCCACACGAGTGATCCGAACCGTTCATTGTTTTGGTTGGAAAGGTGGGACTTTGGTTGGAGCACTTTCAACCGTCCGATTGAGCCGAAATTTGGTGGGGCCCCTCGGAAAAATGTATTAAGAACAATGAACGGTTCGGATCACTCGTGTGGGACCCAAAAGTGGGTCCCCGAACGCGTCCGGTACGTTTTCTGTACATTCCATTCTGTACCCGTATCTTTATCCACAGTTTTCGATGTATTTATTTCTTTGTTATTAACAAAAACAAAAACCTGTTTCTCTCATCAAAAAATGTCCCATTTTCCATGCATTTTCTCCGGAATAAAAAGAAAGCGTGATAGAATTCAAAAAATCTCTAAAATAAAACCATCAACATTTTTGTAGTGATTTCATAACTTTAACATGCCAGAGATTGTGTTCATAGAAGTCGCCGTCACCGGATATGAGAATTACCTCCGATCCAAACTTATTCGAAGGCAAGATTACCACAAGAGATATCGATGTTTTTTCGCGACCAATTGAGTTAGAAGCCCTGATCGAGAAACCATATTGAGTAACTAAATATAGACTGAACGCCTCTTTTTCATCTTTCCAGCTCCCTTATAAATTCCTCTGGGGTCTATGACCCAAGCACGCAATTGACGAATTAGGGTTCTCAAAAAGAAAAAGAACCACCAAAACTAAAAGAGATGAGCTAGAGAAAAAGCAGGATTCAGACAGTTGTAAGAACTTATTTCACTTAGTAAGTTGAATGATCAGAGTACAGACTCAGTTATGTTTACAAATTTTACATCAGCTCCGGTAATAAAAATGATGAGCCTCTTAGCCTAAACTCTAGGATTAATTTTCGAAAAGAATTCGAGTCATGCCAGAAATGGATGCATCTGTATGGCACTCCAAGCCTTGTGTAAACCTTGCCTGTAACCAAAACAATTTATAGGAAGCATTCCTCACTCAACGTCTGGCAATGGCATTCTCCAGAAATTCCAGGAATTGTAATCTTCCTGCACAGTTGGTTAAGACCCAAAGATGTTATTGAGTGGTTAGAACGAGAACAGAAGAGAAAAAAAAAAATATGAGAGAGAATAATTGTAACGAAATCCTGACATGATATAAACATTAATCAAATTTTGTGTAATGACCATAAAAACGGCGTCTGGTTAACAGTTTTGTGTAATGATTTTCACACCCTCTTTTATCATAAATGCACGCCCTTTTGCCTTTTAGTGACAAAATTACACATAAAAATTCACTATGAGACAAAAAGGGGGTGCATTTATAAGAAAATGGGTGTGAATCATTTCCCGTTTTGGTCAGGGATTAAACATCCATCATGCGGGGTGTGTGATATTATTATTTGGATACAATTTTATCCGATGAGATAATATGCTACAGAGTAAGACGACGTATATCCATTCACTATTAGTGTCCAAACACTGCCCATGATTTACGTATTCATTTTAAACCTAGGTTGCCCTATTTATTTTCATATGGGAACTATGAACTCAGTATGCTTTACCTGCTCAACCATTGATGTTGGTGGGAACATGTCATTAACCAATGTGTGTAAAGAGGTATATGACTTCACATCAATGCGATGACTGATGGCCACCTCACCCTGTCAGTTTAGAAGGAACTATTCAGAAAAGAGAGGGGAAAATCAAATTCGGATAGCATTGGCATTTCTCAAAATTATGAGTCCCGAAGGTGGTTCTTTTGGTTCAACATGACCGCATCATTCCGTGTGAAAATTCAGTACACAAAACTGCGTCTTAAAGCATTGTCCAAGAGAATAAGTACCTTAGGATTAATGATAAAGATTTTTCCCTTTGGGATACCAATTTTCCTGTAACTGAGTTCATCAGTGTCTCTGTTTCCAAATCCCGCATAGAATGGATTGTAATCAGGAGGAAAGAGTGCCTTAATATCCTGCACAAGACATCTATTTTCAGCTGAAAAAGCAATGAATCGCTCGAACAGAAGTATGACTACATAATAATGAGGCAGTTTCTTTGTCCACTCAAATGATTTTGCCCCCAAGAATTACCTCTAAACATGCGATCTTGAACTCATGAGGTGCTCTCCTTATCACTGTCATGAGAAAATAAACCATTGGATCAGAAATAAACTTAAAATTCTTTTTTTTTCCTCTTATAAGAAGCCAGGGGCATAGCAACACTGCATGCAGATGTGAAATACCTTAAATGAGAGTATATAGATAAAGTTGCTAGCTTCTGATTTGATGAGTCAGTCATTGAACAACAAATGACAAATGCAGAATAAAATGGGGACATTATAAATCAAAAGAGTGAAGGTTTCAGCTATTGAAGTTTCTTCTTGTGTCGCCCAGACACCTTGGAATACTAACCTGGTTGTATAGGCAAATAATGATAGGACCAAAAATAAATTAAAAGATTTGTGGGGTATCTAGAAACCAAAGGAAGCATCTATCATCTCGAGGAAGCAGCTTAGAGCTGCTGAAAATCTAAGATGAGAAATTGAGAATGATCATACAATACAAATCCTCTTCTTTCGGCATAAGAAGTCTTCCACTGTAACGCACGTTCTTACCAAAGAAGAGGACAAAAAATCAAATTTCACACCATGAGCATTCCGCACCAAGTGTTTTTGCTATTAGTACGGAGCGTAGCATTTGTCTATAACCTTAAGCCTCCCATTCCCCCTGCCCGCCCCCCAAAAGAAGAGAAAAACAAAAGAAACTCAAAATCACAAAGAAATCCCCCAACCGCTTCAAATAGTAGGTCTCTTGAAGTTGTAACCTACATACTTCACAATCATGCTAGCAAGCACTGTGCACAATCAGCACATGAATAAGTGGTTATGCATTATCAGTTTCCAAAAACATATATATATATATCAGTCCACTTCCAGTCAGGGAGCCCGGATTTAAAAAAAATCCGGACCTCCACTTTCCCGTACAGTTTTGTGAAAAACAGCTCGGATCAAGCCCTTCCCGGTATTTTTTTTTTGATGATTTCTCACGGAGACCCTTGAAAACACCTTTTAAACACATTGGACGGTTCGGATCGTCGAAATTTGATCGGGATCAATGAGGTGTGGATTTTTTTAAAATCCGGGATCTTGGACTGGAAGTGTGGTGATATATATATATATACGGAGATTTTTTTAAAACCGTTCTATAGTATACGGTTGTAACCTTTCTTTGGCAATATTTAAATGAATGTAGTGTTTCTTATCAAAACAACAGAAAAAACAAATTGCCTCCAACAAATTTGAGCAAAAAGCCCTTATTTGAAACTAAAAAGTTAATTCCCTCGAGACAAATTCTCCTCCAGTTGAGGGCAAAAAAAAGTGAGAACAGTAGTAAACTCCTGAAAAATGGAGCTGTTAGCTGATAATTAATTCCAAACTTATGTCCCAGCAAAACTTTGTTCGAGGCATTCATAGCAAATGTGTATACGAAACCATATAAATATGCACCAAAGCATAAAGCTGTTCTGCATATGTATTACAGGTTAAAGCAGTTCATTACATAACAGAGGCAATTATCTCACCCAGGGAATAGGAGCTCACCTTCTCGGTACAGCGAGGGAAACAGACCATCGGGTGAAATAACAACTGGTCCACTGGGCAAAGCTTTTCCATCCTGTAATAATTTATGAAGTAAATAAAGTTGCTTATACAGTTCTTTTAGGATGGTACCATAACAGTTAATACAGGCAAGATAGCAAATGGAGAAGAGTCTCAAGAGTCTCTGATGTTTACGGAACCAGGTGTGAAACGATATTGCCCCAATTAAGTCAACATGAAAGCTAAAGACCACGTATTATGATCAGAACTGCTAATTTGAACAACTGCTCCTTTAGCCTAGCTACAAAGTCCCAGCTGATTGTTCCATTGACGGGTAACTTATAGTAACACTCATTCTAAGCCCAATAAAAGACATTCAATTACCTGCTTGAGATTGAGTAGAAAACTTCTAGTTAGATATGCTTGAACAATGGCACGCGCACTTAAGAAAAGCAGCTGATATCCGTTCTCCTGAAGGAAAGAATGTTCAGTAACAGATAATGAATTTTAGACATCCAATCACAAACAAAAGTGAAAACAGAAGTATTATTGTTAGTTGTTCAAAAAGAATTATTGCTCTTAAGGAAAACTCTAACCACAAAATATACTTCATGAGATCAAAACTCAAAAGAGAGTTGGATAAAAAAAAAGCAACACCCACCCCCACCACCTCGAATACCCTTGCTTGTACAAGGTAACAAGAATTGGGGAAGCGGTCTTTCCAAAGCCGTAGTGTCCAGGTTGAGAAATAGAAGTTCATTGGAGCAAAAGACTGATGGGACATTATTAGTTAGTCATTTCACGATGAGGTGGCAAGAGAGATTTGTGGTCTTGGATGCATGTTACGTTAGCTTTGGGTAGGGTTTTCCCTCAAAATGTGAGGATAATTCTCCATTCTTGGAAAGGAGGTCGTGTGGAAAGGAGGAGGAAGGTTTGGTGTTTGGTGCACGTGGCTTTGATGTGGATAGTGCGGGGATACTGCAATAAAGGAATTTTTTAAGGGGAAAAGAGCCCATCTTCAAAGCAAAGCACAGATTAAGTCAGTGTTTTTAATTTGTTCTTGGATGTAGTTCATTCATCCTTGAACCAATTTTAGGATCTCCTAGAGGCCTTGACATAAGTCTTTTGGGTTAGAGGGTACAGTTACCATGGGACAATAGAATAACTGAGAGGAAACTGGAGTGATGTCATGCATTATGTCACAACAGTTTTGGTATTTGAAAAGTGCATCAAACTGTTTTGAATTGGACTAAATTACTAGTAATGTTGCCCCTCTTGAAAATGATGGAACAATCCTTGACCATAATGGTCGAATTTCATTTATCAAAAAGGGATGATTCCTAAATCATTCTGCCCTCTAGATTTTCCATATTTGATTTCTCAGAACCAACTCCATCACAAACGACCAAGATAGTGAGCTTATGTGTGACCAGCGTCACCACTTCAAATCAACTTCCTTGAGGATGAGACACAACCATAAAAAAATATTATAAGTAGGAAAACACAACATTTTTGTTTTTCTAACTTTTGTTTGAGAGAAAGCAAAAGTGATTAGGGTGTTAATTAACACTAACACACATGTTATTAATGTTTATAGTGTGTGAGTACAAGACACAAAGACAAAGATACCCTCACTCACTAACACATAACATACCCTCACTTACTAACACATAACATATTTGATATATCTTCTAACAGTAAGTAATAGCCAAAGACATACCTTAATTGCATTGAAAAGCCGAGCTACACCAGACTGTGTCCAATCCTTTCCAACCAAAGGCATGAACTGACCAAGAACATCAGACCTACAAAACAAGCATCAATGGTCTATTAGTCATGGTAATCAATACCTGCCGGATGCAAAGTTGGTCTTAGCATGATCATCGTTGAGTTTACTAACCTATTTATTCATGTCCAAAAGAAATAATGTTGCGTTTAATAAGGATGCATCTTACTTTCAGTTTGTTAGAAATCAACAACTATATTGTCTATGGACCGCAACAAATAACAAATAATAGAGAGTATAGGTACAAGAAAAAGGGATGACAAGTCCGCCAAGGAAAACCAAATCATAATAGGAACAAGCAAAACAAGACAAAGCCTCTAGCAGCTACAAAACATACACCCTCTTCCAATCTATGCAGATAAAAAGCAATGGGATCCCCTCAAAGGGAGGAGAAAACAAGGCCCAAATACCACTTTGTTCCCATTGATAACCGATATCGTCAAAGTCATCCTCAAAAACCCCTTTTGGCATCGGTTTCTGATTCAATATCATAACAAAGACAAAGAATCAATATCATCCCATTTACTTGCATTGAAGGTTGTAATATCATTCAGACCAGTTTAAATAAAAGAATCATCTTTAGCATCAAGGTTGAGATGATACTCCCTCCGTCCTATTTTGATAGTCCCTCTTGAAAAGATGTGCAATTTTCGGATAAAAAAATAAGTACTTCCGTGCATTGTTATAGAGGAAGTAATTTATTTATTTTTATCCAGAAATTGTACTCCCTCCGTCCCAAAAAGATGGTCCTACTTCACTATTCACACATCTAAAAATTGTTCATATCTTCTTATTTGTATTGATTTATATATCCCATATGGATCTTGTTTGATAGATCTCAATTAATTTTATTAAACACGTATTTCAAAATCATAGAAAACATAATAGGTTGTGAGATGTAGATAATTATTTGAGTAGTCCAAAAAGTGAAGTAGGACCATCTTTTGGGGACGGAGGGAGTACGTATTTTCGTAGGGGATTATCAAAATGGGTTGGAGGGATTATTTTTTCTGCTATGACAAGTCTTTTCTTTTCTTTTCTTTTTTGTTGAAATTTGTATCGGTTAAGCCAAGTCTCTATAATCAATTAACCACATGTTCCTTTCTCAACAATGGGTAAGCTTTATATTAAACGTCAGGTATAAAGAGCTCCATTTTCAAAGATATAGGAGTATGTGTTAAATCTTTCTCCGACCTTAAATGACAGGGCAAACTCATAGATAAACTAGCTTACAGCATTCTCAACAATCAAAATCAGCCTTCCCCCATCCATATTCTTAATCAGCATAGTGCGTCTGAATCAAGTCACATTTCTACAATTCTTCCTCTATAGCAACGCACCCATATTCGGAATATCCATTTGTGTACTATTCCTATAATGACACCACCAAATTTTAAGTTGACCAATATAGGGTGTGCAGTGTCACAACTGCTAAAAAAAAAAAACTATAGCAACAACAGCCTAACAAGCTAGAAACAAGGAATAGGATTACACATTAATACATGCTATTTATGGAGCTTTATCTTGATAATTGCAATTTATGGAGCTTTAATGTTTACTAGATTATGAGATTACACAATTCATTATCTAACATTCAAAAAGACAGCAATACATCCTGCGTCCTTGCGCCTTCGCACCTTTGCTGCATTATGTATACTTTATTACTTCCTTAAGACTTGGCAGGTTGGCTGTCTGAACTAGGTCAAATACATCTGTTCTAATATGACTATGTCCATTCTTACTTAAGATACATCGTATGTTATTTAACATGTTGCAAGAAGTTAATAGCCAACAGATTTGGAAACCCAGTATATCTTACTTGGTAATCGTCCCATCGACATCTGAAATCACAATTCTTGCATTCCACTTCCACAAGTAAATATGAGCATCAACCTGTAGAGAGAGAATACCGGTGAGCATATTGAAATCAAAAAGGAAGTCAAAGAAAATGGTCATCGCTCATCATGTTGAAATTGCAGTCTCTAACACTTGAATTGGATGACAGACCTCTTGCATTCCCAGTACCCTGGTAGAGAAACTGAAAGTCACCATATTTTGTCCTTCTTGTAGATTTAATGACGCTATTTGCTCAGTAGTGGGGACGTTTGTCCTCACAAGTTGCTTGTGCGCCTGCGGAGATTCACTGCCACCAGTGGATGTTGGAGCCTGTTCTAAAGGTTGACTCTGTGAGCCAGATTCAGAATCAACGAACACCTCCTCACTAGACGCGTTACTGGTAGTGTGCTCAAGTGTTTTTACCCTTCTAAATGGACTGGGCCATAGCCTCCATCTGCGCCCAGAAGGAGGGGAAATGATACCAGCACCATCTTGCTCCACAGGAATTTCATCTTTGGGATCAACAGGTAAATCTAACCCATATGCAGCAACTCCAAGAACAATAGGAGCAGCTTTATCCCATGAAAAGTACTTATCTTGAAATCTGACAACTAAGTTTTCATTCTTGGCAATCGATGCTGCAGAAGTTTTGAATGCCCCCTCAGATATGCAATGTGAATTAAACACTTCAGCAGCCGCACTCAAACCCATACCAGGATGAAGCATGTTGCCACAAAGAGAGAGCTCAATCCCTGCAAAATTCCATGAATCATAAATATTACTTTCAGAAGAAAGCAACAATATGGCTCCATTTGTTTCGCCGTAAATATTTGTCTAGATCTGCTCCTCAATTCAAATGTTTTGTTGCAAAAAAGTTTAAGGAAAACATCTTCACAGGAAGATAACTTTCATCATACATCAAAAAAGGACATGTTATAAATGTCCGTACGTCAATTTTTTTGCATCGTTGTAGACTTGTAGGTGACATCAGAAGCAATTATAACCTCAACAAATTCTTGCATAGCCATGTGTTCTTATGAGTTAACTGCCCGAGAATTGGGACGGGAAAGACTAAATCAAAGCCCATTCAGCCATTCCGTTGCAGATATACAAAAATAGCTCTGAATATTTTGGCAATTTCAAACCGAACTCCCGAAAACAAAAGGAAAAGTAATATGTTCCTGCAAAATCATTTCACATGAAAATATTTTACTTCAAACCAAACGGAGCCTTAAAGCGTCATAATTGATATTCATGCAAACTAGAAAGCTCTTACTTGAATCTTTTTTTATCCCGTCACCAGAAGTTTCTGTCTGTGATTCCACTTCCACAACCTCGCTATTGCTGCATTCACCTCCAGGAGCAGACCCTTGTGGGCTACATTGTACCCCTTCAACTTCTAAGGCCTCATCAACCGGCTCCTTTAGTTTCTTATTGTCACTAACAGAAACAATAGGGACACTTTGAGCACCCACGTAACTTGAACTTGTTCTTTCCTCAGTGAGTTCAACTTCAACCTGTATATCTGAATTGGAGTGAGTTAAACCATCTCCATTTCTTGATTCGCCAACATCTCCATCTCTAGTTCCATTAGCAAGTTGGCAACTGTGAGGAGACTCCAAATCGTCTGCAGTTTCATGAATTTCTAATATGGGGTCCGCAACTTGCCGGTTAGAATTTCCATCATGCAGAGCCAACGCTGGTAGTTCCAAGCAGCTTTTGAAAACATCTCCCCTCCTAATGCCAACTGATGCAGTTTCAAGATTACTATCTCCACATAGCTCTAGCTCTACATTTGTGACATTCTCATTTTCTTGTAAGTTATAAAGATGCTCCCCCCCGTCTCCTTCACAAACTTCCAACTGATGCCCAGAAGCATTAGTAATGTTACTGCAACTATTTTCCGGTTCAGATGTGTCCAGATCACTTAAAATATCAGCATCCCACACCTCATCACCAGCGCTGAATTTGGCATTGCCCTCACAAAAGTCAGTCTCTTGGCCTGGGCCCAGACGGAACTGGGGGGTGCTTATATGCAAATTATCGGCACTCCTTTCCAATGAGGAGATGGGTGCTGTCAGTATGTGACCATCCACGCTTACCAAAACCACTTCTGAACTCAAGCTCTGTGATTCCACAAAATGTTCCACGGTATCTAAACTCTCGTACCGACTAGACCCGTATTCTGATAACTCAACGGAATCGACAAGAGACGATTGTTCATCTTGAAACTCATAGAACCTCCTATCGCTATCAGATTCTGTCCTCTCAAGCTGTTCATTATTAGTTCCAACATTAGAGTTATTTGTTTCACTAGTTACACTGTTATTCCCATTAACGCTGATATTTTCTTGTGCACCATTCAAACTACCAGAATCGTTCGAAACCCTTTTTGCATCCCCATTTTCACCAGAACCCACCTCCCTGACAAAATATGCCTCTCCTGAATTGTCAAGATGCATTTGAAAATTTGCCTCGACGCCGTTAACTGTTATCCTAACCATTTTTTCGGCCCCTTTAAGAACACCCTGAAATTTACCAAACCGCACGTACCAAGGCGTGCTACGGAACGTCCCATCCTGCTGCTTGACAGCAATTATGTCAACGGCACCACCAAAGGGATGGAAAGGGGTGGCAACAGAGTATACGCCTTGTGATATTAAGCTCCCAACTCGTCCCACGACATTCATTTGTTCAACTTAAAAAATCCTATTGACCTCCAAACAAGAAAAGGGCAAAAACCCCACCTTTGTGTTAAATCCAAAAAATTGCAATCAATCAAGAATCCCAAGAACACCAACATAAACTGGACAAAACCCTATTGATCTTTAACAATATAACAACTCTGTTTTTAATCCAAGAACCCAAATATCCCCGGTTCTTGTTCTCGATATCTGCATGCAATCCAAATTACGAAATGATCATTCGACAACACGCATAAAATAAGTCAAACAAAACCCAAACACATTTCTTTCTTAGAAAAAAAAAATGGAATCAAATGCATTGAAAGTATCGAAACCCTAGTACATCAGTTGTCGCATGAAAAGAAATTGAAAACAGCAGAACAAAACTACTACGTAACAATGATAAATTTAATTTCGAATCAATTAACATCAAATGTGAATTGAATACTGATTTCCACTTACAGAATTTATCAATTTCCGAATTGGAATCAAGCTTCCTCGTAGCCGATTGAGGAGACGAAGACAAAGCAATCCCACAGCTTATTCAAATCAAGATGATTTTTCGCTTTCTTCTTCCCTCTCTCTGTACGTATATGTGTATATGATATATGCGTACGCTGATTGCAATTTGCCAATGAATATTCGCTCTGTTATCCTTCTCTCTCTAAAAGTAGATCCTGAGAGTTTTCTTTTCCGCTTACGTGAGGTGTTTATGCGTCAATTCAAACACATGGCATTAAAATTTTTTTCTTGGGGTGCTAAGGTTTGAGCTTGGACTTTTGCATACAAAGGGAAAAAACAGAATTGTACTATAAATTATCCTGCAATAAATAGGTAACCCTTCGGAGGGAGGGAATTTTGGGTGACGAGCAGGTATGGTCCGATCAACGTACAATTTTAGTACGATGTTCTCGGTGATGATATGCTTGTATCGCACGGCCACGATCTTAATTTGACACTAGTGGTGCTTATCATGATCATACGATCACAATACATTCTATGTACTATAAATTCTTCTGCAGTAAATAGGTAACCCTTCGGAGAGAGAAAATCTTGGGTGTCGAGCGGGTATGATCCGATCAACATAGTACAATTTAATGGTGATGTTCTCGGTGATGATATGTGTGTATCGTACGCGATCTTAATTTGACGCTATTGGTGCTTATCATGATCGTACGGTCACAATACATTCTAAATCTCCGAAATAGTTTTTATTCATCATCCTTATTTGTATTCTTTTACTATTATTGTTGACCTTATTATTGACTTCAATAATGCCATTACATTTGTGAAAGATGGTTTATCGTGTTAGTGTGCTAATTATCATGGACGAAATTGGTATATGTTGCAAGTCCACCGGGTCCAAAGTTTTAATGAGAAATATAAGAGATGATTGACTACCTTCCGGGAAATCATAGAACTATTAGTCTATACATTCCGCAGGCATTTATAGTTTATTTTGACCCTAGTAGCGCTTGGCATGTTACAGAGATAGCCCGGTTATGAGGCTTAAGTTATTTGTTGTGAAAGTTGATACGTTTGATTTGGTTGAAATTTTGAATACAGATTATTGATTTTGTTATGTACTTTATTGTCTTCATATGGTATATTTCTCGTGTAGTTTACATGGCTGGTTCAAAGCAAATTAATGGCGAAGTTGGAGTATTTGAAAAACTACTGAATTGGATGAAACCCCTCTTTTTCTTTTTCTTTTGTAATTCCTCGTGTGGACTCTTAAAAACGCATTTTAAATATATTGAACGGTTTGGATCATCAAAATTTGATCGAGAAATGGTATGTCCGTATTTTAACAAAATGAGGGATCCCTCACTAGAACGGGGCTCTAATATAACATATGTTGTGTGTTGTGTGTCTTGGCTTTTTTCACGGTCAATTTTCAAAACTTTCTTCGCTTTCCTAGATATTTTTTTTACTTAAAACATTAGTTCTATAGGCCAAACTTCTAATCCACACTCCCGGATTTAAGGAAAAAATGGGGTTTTTTTGTGTTGCAATTTTTTTTTTGGAAAATCCGATCCGTCCAATGTGTTCAAAAGGTGTTTTCAAGGGTTCACTCGGAAAATGTTCAAAAAAAAAATACTGGGAAGGGCTTGATCAAGCAGTTTTTCGCAAAAACTGTATTTATATATTTTTGCGAAAACTGCTTGGATCAAGCCCTTCCCGGTGTTTTTTTTTTGAAGATTTTTCGCGTGGACCCTTGAAAACACCTTCTGAACACATTGGACGGATCGGATCGTCAAAAAAAAATTTGGATAAAAAGTCCGGAAATGAAAAGTCCGGATAGGAAGTGGATCTATAAATGTAACAAAGTACGGTTTTAAAGGTAAATTTTGTAAACTCTAGTAGAAATGCTCAAATGTTAGTTGTGTTTGGTTCAAAATATAGATGAAATAGATATTTTCCTTTTGGAATATTATGAATAGTATTTTTTTCTATATGCACTTTTAAGGTTTAAAAATTTATTTTGAGAAATCTGCGTTAGAGATACACTTAAGAGGATACTTTAGGGGAATTTACAATCTTTTTTCTAAGCACTTTTAAGGTTTAAAAATTTATTTTGAGAAATCTTTAGGGAAATTATACAATCCTTAAGGGCCTAACGGATCAATAGCCCCTTACCAGGCTCACCCGTCAGGCAGGACCAAATCAAAATTATATAGATAGATGGATAGATTGTGCAATCATTGCACTATTTTAATCTAATCTTTCATTAGAGCAACAACAGTCCTTCCCTTGCAAACCCGAAAAGTTAAAGATAAATTTCGTGCAACTGACTCCAATCCTTGTCTCCAACTCATACCAAATTCAGTTCTATTTAAAATTTAACTGCAATTGAGGAAGCCTAAAACTGGTACTCAATTTTTTAGAAAGTTGCATATTTTAAACTTCTCAAATTTATAATTTAAGAGTCGCCAAATAGAGACTTTATTCAAATTTGAATAAAAATATAAGCAAAGGCCGAATATGATACTTCCGTCAAAATTATTATTTCTAACTTGTTGTCGTACACTTTTAAAAAATAATAATAATAATTAAGTGTCAAAGTCAACTTTCTCGCACATCGACTAATCGTCGGGGCTCAATCCCATCGCCTATTGCGAGACAAGGGGTGGGTGTTGTGCACCTAGGTGCTTTGCACAATGCTGTGCATCCCTCGGCCATCCAATTGTGTTTTGGACAGTCCGGATGTGTTTTGATTTTTTATCGATAAAAATAAATCAAAATTAAATTATAATTGTCGAACACATCTGAGCCGTCCAAAACACAATCGGATGGCTGAGATGTGCATAACACGGTGCAAAGCACCCAAGTGCACAACACCTCCCCAAATCCCCTATTGCGGCAAGTCCAATTAGAACTCGAACAAAATTCAGTATGGACTAATTCAAAAGGTGTTGATAGTAATCCATTAGAGTTGTCGTAATCTGTAGTTATTTCAATGATTGACCTATTTCAATGATTGACCTTTGTTTTCAGAGTAATGAGCAAACTATTTGGTGAGATCTCATACGTTTGACCTTTGTTTTCAGAGCAATAGCCTCAGGATTTTGGCTGAGTTTTCCAATTGATTTTAGGAGATAACATGTAATTTTGATAAAATCTAAGATACTCAAATGATTTTATCAAAACTAGATTTTATCTCATAAAATCATTTGGAAAACACCTCTTGGTGGAGTGGATTTTATCATTTGGGAAGATAATGTGATTTTATCACACCTCCAAGCAAAACTAGATTTTATCTCATAAAATTATTTGGAAAACTCAACCTTTTTGACCGCCAGCCAAAACCAGCAAACAAAAACCACGGCCGCGACTTCTCTAGCAAAAACCACATACAAAACTAACGGACACAAAACCGTCTACAAAACAAACATCTGGCCAAAACCGCCTACAAACTAACAACAATAAAAATAAATAAATAAATAAATAAAAAGGGGCAGGAAAATAAAGAACGTCGGAGTTGTCACCCACCGCCACCATCGTCGTCAGGAGTCCGGATCTGGGGTTCAGATCCGGCTCCCCCTGGTCCAAAAATTGGGCGTGGTCACCCATACTGGAACGGAGAGGAACGTCCACCACGGAGAGTCTCCGAACGCCATAGATGTGCAGCCATAGAGAGGATCGGCGGGTCGAAACGCAGGTCGAGTAGGCGGGTGAAAGGGGTGCGGAGAGGGAGGGGGTGTGGATCGGCAGCCAAGGGCGAAGTCTGAGATGGGACCACCACTCACTTCTCCCTCTGTCACACCCTCTCTCTAGAACTCTCCTCTCACTTCTCTCGGTAAAAGAATAAAACTCAACCTTTGTTTCATCTCAAGCTACAAGGGTAGATCAAACATTTAAATCAAAGACCATGGATTGATAATTAATTCTTCGGTTTTCTTGATGTATCTAGTAGTTTAATGATAAAATAGAAAGCACACGTGTCGCTGGAATTTTTGTTGGAAAGGTGTAAGCATTGTTTTGACTTTGGTCTCATCATGTGTTTCTAAAACAATAAATTTATTTCGACGAACGTTTTAGGTTACTATTATTGGAATCACAATTTGACAAAGGAGTCCAAACTTATTTCATAGTACCACTTTACAATTCGCTATAAACAAAAATTAATGAATTTGGAAAATCACAAAATATTCTTGTAATTGGTACAAAATCAATTTTTTCTCAAATCTTGTTTGAGAGGTAAATCCAAAAACATTTGAGAAATATTTTAAGAAAAATACTAATCACACATCTAAGTTTACATCTCATTCTTTTATTTTCTCTCATAAGGGATTACGAGACCTTTCAAATAGTGTTACAGGTCCCACCATCAATTGCAAGAGGGATGTAAAAATGTATGTAAATTTAAATAAGTCTCTAGCATTGCTCATGTTTTAAAAAGATTCCTTTACTTTCAAATTCAAAAAATGTTTACCTAGTTATTTGAATTAAGTACAATTAAAAAATAGTAAGTAAAACGTTAAATATGCCTCTTCTTTTTTTATAGCTAAAGAGACAAGAATATCATTGATAAAAGCAACCTGGTACAAAATGAGTATCTGCAAGCTGAGAACTAAAAAACACGTAAAGCATGACAACATAGATACAACAAACTACAAAGCAAAACAACATAATGATGTAACTAAACGGCGCCTCCATCACCAGTATCCGGGTGAGGAACAAAAGTGGCAAGCTCTTGCTTTGCCAAAAGATGCGCACATTGGACTACCCTCCGATCTACTTTAGAGTTAAATATGCTTTGAAAAGTAGTTCTAAAATAATAGGAGTAAAAAACAAGGTGAAATTTCACGGAGACCACCTCATCTATGTCTGTTTTCCACGGAGACCCTCTAACGTTTTAAAACTGCCCAAAAAGATCCCCCATCTATACGAAATGGAAAAAATTACTCCTAAATTTGCTAATGGAATGAATGAAATGACGATTATACCCCTTGAAATCGCCAAATGCTGACCCTCTCATCTATAAAAAAAACACCCGCACTGACCCCCCTCATCTATAAAAATCGCTCACATTCTGTTAATAGAGTTAGCCATTTTTCCATTTCATATACATGAGGGGGTCTGTTTGGACAATTTTGAATGTTAGGTGATCTCCGTGAGAAATAGACATAGATGAAGGGGTCTTCGTAGAATTTCACCAAAAAATAAATATGTTTTGAATGCTTGTGGTGATCCACTTGTTTGTATGTCTGACTCATCTTCTAAAGAGTCTCACATACATATTTAGTACTACATTACTTAGTATTCTCTGTGTTGCAAATTGCTTATCTCTTATAAAAAGTCGTGTAATTTTTTGATAAAAAAATAAAGGGGAAATTGCTAACGGATAAATATACTTTAAAGTGTATTTTAACACTTTAAAGTGCACTATTTTGTATCCTTAACGGGTGCAATGGTGCACCGTGCACCCGTTAGCAAAACCCAAAATAAAGTATTCTACAATTTTTGAAACTTTTTTATACAAAATTAAAGTAATTATTGTTGCTTCAAAATGGTGCAAAAAAATAAAAAATATGCACAAATATACTTGATTTTTTTTTATCTTAAAATTGCATGACTATTTGGGTTTAGTAATCTAGGACAAAGGGAAGTGAGTCGATAATTTTACTTATATACTCTTTGTTCCTTTTAAAATGTCTATTATAGGAATACATGCAACTTCAAATTCTTGAAAACAAAAAATTATAATTTTTTAGTTCGATGCAAAAAAAGTTTATAAACATTCTACAAAAGTACATTTTTTAACGTTCACAAAAAACACGTTGCTCATAGGGAATATTTAAAAAGGAATGGAGGTTACCAAAATCTTTTAGAAATGAAAAATCTTACAAACAAAAGAAAAATATTGCAAAAAGAAATTTTTTAAAATCAGCCAATTGGGCTGACAATAAGGCTTAAAAAATGTATAAGAATATGTAAAAGTGTATAAAAAAGTGAAAAAAAAATACATTGAAGTTTGTGTTTTTTTGTTTTCTTATTGCTTTATTGTCAGTCCAGTGAACTGACAATAAAAGAATGCTCGCAAAAAATACTCTTTTGAAAAAGTGACACGGCTAGGACGTAGCGTCGCAGCAATTAAAATAAAAAAAATCCACCGACGCGGGACGGATCAGTCCAGTGACTCGCTCTCTCTCTCTCTCTCTCTCTCTCTCTCTCTCTCTTCCATTCCATTTCCAGATCCCCTCCAAACTCTCTCTCTCTATCTCTCTCCCTCTCTCTCATCAGAACGGAAAATCATCTCGCTTATTGAACTGAGGAAAAAGTAGGATATTGCCGAGGTTTATTAGTTCTGGGTTTACGAATCCAATGGCGGTTGTCGTCCGTAGTGGCGGCCGTGGATCGGGCGGCGGAGGATCGTCATTTTCCGGCGGTGGCCTCCGCAGCTTGTTATCGTACCGGATCTTCGTGTCGGCCATGTTTACTCTCCTCTTCCTCGCCACTCTCTCCGTCCTCTTCACCTCCCACCCCTCCTCCTCCTAGCAAGACTCAGTACGTCTCCTTCTCTCTCTGATTAAGTGATTATGTGTGTGTATTGTGTGCCTGTGAGCAGTAATTTGAAGACCAGAGGAAAGGAAAGGCGAGAGAATTTAAGTTTAGAATTAATTGGAAACGGCTGATCAGCTGTTTGCGTTATGTTTGGGGGTTTAACTAGGGAAAATTTGTTATACTTAATTGCCAAATGGAATTGTGTTATTGAGAGAACACAATTTTTTAGTTTGGTTTCAGAATTGGGAAATCTGATATATTAAGAGAAGAATGATTGAAAAGGAAAAATGAGGAAAGACGTTTCTGTGACAAAGACGTTTATCTGGATAGTTCTCCCCTGGATGATACTACAATTCAAGTCCATAAGAGCATAATCTACAGGAAAATATAGGTTGACAAAAATGGATTCTGTAAAGTCCATACTAAAATCTCGAACCTTCAAATCCGTATGGGGTTTCATTCATTTGCTATGTTTGTACCCTAGTCGAAGTAAGAAACCCTGTCATTTGTGGTTGGAATAGATTCTGAAAATACTCAATCTCTTGAGTGTCACCATCCATAGATGTTCACCAATTTTCACTCGAGTATCTATGGAGTTCACAATTTGCAATGTTTTCGAGGAGAGTGTTCAGGCTAGCTTACGTGCACCTCAATTATTCTTGAGAGACCAATGCCATCGTCAATCCCATTGTCCACAAATGGGGGTCCCAATTAAAGTGGGAGTAAAGCCCGTATGAACTGGCCCCACAAGGGTTGATAAACATATAAGGTTTCATACTTGAGACCTAGAAGGAAGCAAACCCTCAAAACTCAGACCTTCACCACCAGGCTAACTCGGGGTTGACATACGTTGCAATATTGCAGGAGCTGTATTGAGATGGCAATTATAGAAAAAATAAAAATACAAAATGCTTAAGGAAATTATTGAGTAATCCAAATTAATTACCAATTGTTTGTTGTTTGAATAGGTAATACCAACAACTGGAAATGCCTATGTTCAGCGGACTTTTTTAGCTTTGAAGTCAGATCCGATCAAGACTAGATTAGATTTAAGTTATAAGCAGGCGAGAGATCATATTGCACTTGTGAATGCCTATGCGGCTTATGCGAGAAAGCTCAAACTTGAGAGCTCCAAGCAGCAGCAGATGTTTGATGACTTGGCACAGAATATCTCAGGAATTGTGTTGAAACCTAGTTATCGGGCATCATTGCTCGAGTCCGATGGGCCGGTGGATGAGGATGTATTGAGGCAGTTTGAGAAGGAGGTTAAGGAAAAAGTTAAGATCGCCAGATTAATGATTGTGGAAACAAAAGAATCTTATGATAACCAGTTAAAAATTCAGAAATTGAAGGATACGATATTTGCAGTTAATGAGTTGCTCATTAAGGCTAAGAAGAATGGTGCATTTGCTAGCTTAGTTGCTGCCAAATCGACACCGAAGAGTTTGCATTGTCTAGCAATGCGGCTCATGGAGGAGAGAATTGCGCACCCCGATAAGTATAGTGATGAGGAGCTTAAGCCTGAGTTTGAGGATCCGACTTTATACCATTATGCTATCTTCTCAGATAATGTGATTGCGGTCTCTGTTGTCGTAAATTCAGCAATAAAGAATGCAGTGGAACCATGGAAACATGTTTTCCATGTTGTTACTGATAGGATGAATCTTGCAGCAATGAAAGTGTGGTTTAGGAGGAGGCCCATAGAAGGGGGTCCAGGTGCTTATGTTGAGGTGAAATCGGTGGAGGATTTCCCATTTTTGAATTCCTCTTATGTGCCGGTGCTTCGACAAATTGAATCCATGAAAATGCAGAAGTTTTACTTTGAGAGCAGGGCAGAGAATGCCACAAAAGATGCGAATAACATGAAATTCAGGAACCCCAAGTACTTGTCTATGTTGAATCACCTCCGATTCTACTTGCCAGAAATGTACCCCAAGCTACACCGGATACTTTTTCTCGATGATGATGTTGTGGTTCAGAAGGATTTAACGGCCTTGTGGAACATTGATATGGATGGGAAAGTGAATGGAGCTGTTGAGACATGCTTTGGGTCATTCCACCGCTACGGTCAGTATTTGAACTTCTCTCATCCTCTAATTAGGGGGAGGTTCAATCCCAAAGCTTGTGCCTGGGCTTTCGGAATGAATATATTTAACCTTGATGCTTGGAGGCGTGAGAAATGCACCGAGGAGTATCATTATTGGCAGAACTTGGTAAGTGTGTGTTCTGGCTTTCATTGTACTTGTTTTTGTTCCTAATTAACTTGGATCATAGACACAAGGGCGGAGCTACGTACACCAATGTCAATTGACCCCAATGAACTTCCAATTTTTCCATAGCCCCATATAGCTTTAGATGTATATGACTAAATTTAGCTCTCTAATAAACAAACATAGTCCCTAACCCAATTGCCTCAGCCGCAAATTCATTACCCTTGGGGCAAACCGACAATTCAAAAATTGCTAGCCCAATTGCCCCAGCCCCATATGCTTCTGAGTTTTGACCCAACTATCATATATTATGGCTCCCCCCTGGGGGACACTTATCTATAGTTACTGACTGGGCGTACTTTTGTTTTGTTGATAGTTTGTATACGAACTTTTAGGAACTGCTTGGTCAAGTTTTCATTAACATACTTTTTGGGGAAAATTTTCTCATCAGAATGAGGATCAGACTTTGTGGAAATCGGGTACACTTCCCCCTGGCCTGCTTTCTTTCTACTCAACGACAAAATCATTGGACAAATCATGGCATGTTCTTGGACTTGGTCACAACCCGAGTGTTAGCATGGATCAGATCAATAATGCTGCTGTCATACATTTCAACGGAAACATGAAACCTTGGCTCGACATTGCTTTGAACCAATTCAAGCATCTCTGGACAAAATATGTCGATTATGAAATGGAATTTGTGCAAGTGTGCAATTTTGGCCTCTAGGTGAATGTTTTTCTTGCTATTGCTACAACAATGGAGGCAACTTTTCAGCTGCAGTATCCTCAGTTACTGGGTTGCTGTCGTTTTTCATTGTCATCTACACTGTTCAAGTTTCTACTACATCTCCTCATTAGGTCCGACTTTCAGAGCGAAGCTCTGGGCTGCTTTCCTTATTCTTACGAAAATCAATCATTTTTTGTATTGATTGTTGTATATAAACTTCGAAACGTGACCAACCCACAAGGTCGTGTACACATGAAGATGATTCTTTGTATGAGATACTCTAAAGATGGATTTAGTGGCTCAGAAATGGCAATATTATGTTGTTGATCTGATCCCCTGATCCCAGTGTTCACTTTCAACATTTTAGCCGTCATTTTCTTTTTATTTTTGTTGGGCAGCTTTCATTATCATTATTTTCTAAATGTGCCTCCATTATAGCTTAATTATGTCCTTTTAGGAGACACCATAAACTTAATTATGTCATTTTCTCACTGCAGGCCCCCCGGTTCCATAAAGTTCTTATATTTTTGATGTGGTCATTATAGCTTAATTTGTTAGTTTTATGTCAAACTTTTGCAGATTATTGGTTTGTCTTGACGAGAGAAATCGGAAAAATAAAAAGTTATGTCCATTTCCAAAAAAAACTCAATTTTTTTAATAAAGACAATCTAAAAACAATAGTAATAGGTACACACCATTTTAACCACTTTCCACCACACCCTCTCTCACATGTGTGGTGGGGCCCACCCGAGGCTATCACTTCAAACAATAGAAGTCAAACAATAGTGATAGGTACACACCATCTCAACCCGGGTGGGTCCCACCACACATGTGAGAGAGGGTGTGATGGGGAGTGGTTGAGATGGGTGTGTACCTATCATTTTTTGTCCAAAAAGTGCTAGAAGTCAAGTGATCTATAACAGGAAACCCAGCGAAAATAAATTTTAGTACTTCGGCTCAGATGTCAGCAAAAGAATGTAGGTTTCTCCTAATCCATAGTACAATAGGTGTCCTAACATTTGGAGCCCAAATATTCAGTTTGTGTAAAAACTACCTCACCTAATTATATTCCTCAAGTCAATACTCCACCCAAGTGGCGAAACTATAACTGCCCTTATTTCTTCGCCCAAAGATTTGTGGGATCATGTGAGAAAACTCAGTGGGTTGAAGAGCAGGCGCCACTGATTCAGGAAAAAAATTTGGGCGCTGGGAGGCACACGTGCTCGTGTCAGAGCATCCAATCTGATCGTCCAAAAATATTTTGGACAGTCTAGATTTATTCATTCTCTCTTCTCCTTTTCTTTTTTAAATCCGGATCGCCAAAAATATTTTAGACGGCTGACTGGCTGAGATGGGTTCTCGGGCACGGCCACGTAGTGCCCGCCCGACACCCGGCACTCAAAAATTGCCCCTGATCCAGGGAGGCAGGGAGACAAAATGTGCTATACCTATTAGGAATTTTTTTAAGTTGGGTGGGTTCACTTGAAGACAAGATATGCTTCAAGTGGCGTCGCCCCTGTTTTTCATACTCCCTCCGTCCCATTTTGTTTATCGATTATTCCTTTTGTTTCTTTTTCTTATATCTTTTAATGTGGATCTCAAAAAATATCCAATATGAATTTTATTTGATAGATCTCAATTTATTCTATAATACGAAATTCTTGAAACCATAAAAAAATATTATAGATTGAAAGATATATGTAATATACCCAAAAAAAGACAAAAGGAATAATTGACAAACAAAATGGGACGGGGGAGTAATCTGTAATTACAGAGACTTTGTATTACAGTATTAAAAATTTATCAAACCAGTTTCATGTTGTATAATATTTAAAATCTTAAAGATTTGAAAATATATCAATTTTAGGTGTTGTCAACTCATTTGGGGTCAGTCCATATAGAGTTTTGTTTTGACTTTAAATGGGGGCCCTGCTAGCAGACGGTGGGATTAGTCTCTCCAAATTAGTTGAAATATGTGAAAGTTGTGATTATCAAGAAAAGGAAAATGAGGTTTGGTACAGTACCAGAAAAGGAACCCATAAAAATACTTAGAAAATGCATCCAACGGGTGAAATTCACCTGGTAAACTATTCAAACAGTGTACCGGGTGAATTTCACCCGTTGGATGCATTTTCTGGGAATTTTTATGGGTTCCTTTTCTAGGACCAAACACTTTCCCATTTGCATGAGAGGAAAGAGAAAAACATGAGAGTAAAAACTACCAGAAAAAACTAAAGGCACATATTAAATGTGTACAGACCAACTTGGAGACCCATTTTTGGGTCTCACATGAACGATCCGAGCCGTTGATTGATCTTAGAACGATTTTCTGAGGGGCCTCGCTAGAAATCAGCTCAATTGGACCTGTGTAAGTGTTTGATCCAAAATCTCTCTGTTTCATTCAAAAAAACTTGAATGTAACGGGGAGATTTTGGATCAAGCACTTACACACGTCCGATTGAGCTGATTTCTTGCGGTATCCCTTGGAAAATCATTCTAAGATCAATGAACAGATCGGATTATTTGTGTAGAACCCAAAAGTGGGCCCCCAAGCTAGTCTGTACACAATCTGTACATATAGAAAGGTTCAAAAATTACTACTACAACGGAACATATGTATCTGTACATATAAGCCTTGTTTGATAACACAGATTCAGCACTTAAAATTGAATCAATTAAGTAATAAGTCATTAAGTAGGTTTGATAACCACATTTTATGTTACTTAACATATTAAGTGCCACTTAAAATGTAAGCTAAAAAATTAAGTAGCTTTGAGTTACTTAATTTTGGTTGAATTCCTATGTGCTTACAATCAACCATCACACCTCTGCCGCCGCTGTCACCACCACCACCATTACACCACCACTACCACCACTACCACCACCACTGCCATGCCACCGCCACCGCCACCACTACAACCACCACCATTGCACTACCGTCATGCCGCTACCACCACAACCACCACCATTACACCGCCACCATGCCGCTACCACCACCACCACCACCACCACTATCACCGTTACCCATATACCACCACCATAACCACAACCACCACCATTGCACCACTGCCACTGCCATGCCGCTACCACCATGACCACCACCATTGCACCGCCGCCATGCTGCTACCACCACAACTACCACCACCACACCGCCACCACCACTATCACCGTTACCCAAATACCACCACTACTATTGTCATGCCACCGCCATCACTTCACCACCACCACTAGCATTCCACCCAGCCCAGCACCACCACCACTACCACGCCATAACCATCACACTACCACCACTACACCACCAACATTGCACCACTATTACTCTACTGCCACCACAGCTCACCATCATTCCACCACCACCATTACTCCATTGTCATCGCCACCTCGCCACCACTCTCACCACCTCCCAATCACCACTTCACCACTACCACAAATACATGATGACCATTAATAAAATTAAGAGACAATTAAAACTCAAAATAATATATATTTTTTTAATTCAGTGCTTAATTTGTCTTATCAAACAATTTTTCAACTTAAAAAATTCAGCATTCAGTTCTTAATTTTCAACTTTCAGCTTTCAGTTTTATCAAATAGCACCATAGAAAGGTTCAAAAATTACTACTACAACGGAACGGTAATGTATCTGTACATTCCCACCAGCGTTGACATCAGATAGTCTAGGAGAACGGCACTGCACTTGTAACCAAACAGAACCAAAATTCTACGATCTGATTCACCCTTGGAAGAGGAGGAGGAGGAGGTGGAAGGAAGAGGAGAGAGAAGACATGCTTCTAGCCGTACTGATCGCCAACTCCGAGGGCAACATCCTCGTCGAACGGTAACCCTAACAGACCCTTTTACTTCATATTCTCGATCCGTGTATCACGTCATTTTTGTTTTACTTTTTCCTTTTCTTTTTTTGCTTTGTAATCCTATGATCTTCTATAAGTCACCGATTTGATCGATTTGGGGGCTTCTCTAAATGGGCCCTTTTGGTCAATTAATTATTACTTTTTTGGTAAGTTGAGGTCAATTGAGCTGATTCATGTCGGTATCAGATTTATTGGATTCTGGAAAGAAATTTGGTCCTTAATTTCGTTGATTTGAGTATACTAGATGTAGGGTTAAGGTTCGAAAAGTGTCTTGAAACATGTTCAGGTGTGTGGATATGTGTAAAAGGGCATTAGGCAATGCGAATTCTGTATTGGAGTTTTTTTTTTTTCCCTTCGTAATTGGGATCAAGAAATCATTATTATTTGCTTGTTAACAACGGCCTAGCGGTCTAGCAAAACCGATATATGAAGTCCTCGTGGTGTTTTTTATAACTAGTTTGTGCTGGTATAAGTGGAATAGTTTATGCATACATTGCCGAAGTTTTGGTGTTTCTTCCTCGTCTGGTAAAACAAGTTCCCGAGTAATACAACTTCAATTTGACTAATGGCTAATCAAGAATAGTTTAGTTATTACTTATCAAAAAATATATATATGAGAATAGTTTAGTTATGATGAAAATTGGATGCTAATCATTTTTCGGAAAATCTTCCCCCTTTTTGATAGAGCTGCTGAACTTAGCAAAAGAGTTACGGTTTTCACCTGCTGAAATCGTGAGAGTTCAAGAATAAAGCACCGTTTTAAACAGCTCAAAGAAGATGACACCTATTTAGTGACTTGTTCTACGAAGGAGTATATTTTGGTTAATCATAATGAAAGAACATTTGCATAATTGACACCTTTCATTTGTGGTAAGAACTAAGAAGTAAGATGATCGTGTAAAATGGAACCATATTGGCTTGCCGTTTTAGTGTTTCAGAAGTTAGACACACAACCTTATTTGGTTCGTTCTTACATGGGAGTATTTGTTACAATCAAGCTCATAATGTTCGTATCAAAACATGTACTTCTCTACATGTTTCCCTGTTTGGAAGATGGCATTGGAAGTATTATTATTGAGTTTGGGCAGATTTTTTTTGTGGCACCACAGGCATGTTTTAATATATATATATTTTTATTTTGGGGGCATTTAAAGGAGGTAATCTTGGCATCATTGGTGGTGCAGGAATTGGAGTGTTTCTTTCTTGGTATAGTTTACCTTCCTGGTGATTGGTGATAAGGTGGAGGCTGTGGTGGATTTGCTCAGGGAGCGGGATCAGTTGTTGTCTGATACTCCCCTTAGGAGAGGTTTTTAGGGTTGGAGATTGTGGTGTTTACTTCTCTAGTTGGTTTACTTCGTGTTAGATTGGGGAGGGTTGGGATGGTATTTGACTATTTGTTGGGCTTTGCCCACTAATTCTTGCCATGTTTCTGCTGTATTGGATTTTCTACTGGATGTTAAGTGCTACATTAATGGTTGAAAGGTTGTGCTAGGAAACAGAGGAGGAAAGCTTGACAATTGTGTTCTTTTGCTTGATGTTAATTTCATTGGCAGAACAGAACAAAAAGAAAGAGGTTTCCGGGTCGAGAGCTGCCTTTCTATAGAATCTATTAACTGACATGGACCTTTTTATTGGTGATTTTTTTTTTTACGGCTGTTGGGGCAGGTGAAGCTGAGCCCAAGTCAAAGACTTTATAGAGACTATATTGGTAGCATCATTCGTGGGCATATTTTCTTGGTTCTTATTGCATGTTGCACTTGGGTAGCCTCTCCTATTGATATTCTTCGTAGTGAAGTTTTCATTTTCTTTGGAAGAGGAAAGTTGCATTGAAACTGTGTGTACATCCTTTGGGTTAAGTCCAAGTTTACTAATTTTCACAGTATCAAATTCAACGTCTTTTTCGGGATTGAGCAACAAATTTGGAGAGGAGAACTGTATTTTATTCTGTGTAAACATGCAATATAACTGGCTTAACTTAAAATGAAGCTGCATCTGAATTGGCCACTGACACTAGTTAACACTAAACGTATATTTGTGGCATCTTGAATGTTGTCCATACCTTGAAAGAATTAGATACTATCATACTACTTTTCATGCTTCGCTGGCAGCTCTTGGACACTTCAGAAGATGTGGCTAATAACCTAACGTGGTGGGATGCCATGGTTGATGACTTGCAAAATATAGGATACGCTATCTTCCATATCAAAAAAAAAAACTGATTATGCCGGTTGCATGCATCACTTGTTACTGGCATGGCAATGTGATCTTTACTGTGTTGCACGTGCAATTTTACTATTCGCATGGGGATTTTATTTAATAAATTTATCTCTAGAATTGGTTTCTTCGAGTGATTACATGGTATAGTTAACAAGTCGAGTTTTTTTTTTTGGCTGAGTTGTGGAGTCAAGATCTGTGTTGTATTGCAGGTTCACTGGAGTTCCAGCTGAGGAACGTTTGCACTGGCGTTCTTTCTTGGTTAAGCTGGGAGCAGAGAACCTTAGAGGTGTTAAGAATGAAGAGCTTCTAGTTGCTAGCCACAAGTACGTAAATTCCACTCTTTGGTTTGGATCCATTATGGCGGTGTAAATGTCTATCATATAAACGCTCTATCTTTTGTGGTAGATTAATTATGTGCTCTTTTCACTTTATCATTTTTGTCGGTGGATTAGAAGATACTCAAAAGAGGATGATAGAGTAGCCTTTCAAGTGTTTTTAATAATTGTTCAGCTTTACAGTGGCCATTATGTTGTCAACCTCCCAAAATAAAAATCCTTCAAATGGTTGAAGTATGCCATATGTTTAAGGAAACTTGCCTTTTTGTTTCTTGTTTTTTGGCCAAAGAAAATGAAGACATGATTTTTCCCGAGATGTTACATGCCTTTTATCCATATGTACTCGGATTTATTGTGTTAGGTTTATATGTTGGATCTTAGATGCTCATGTTTGATTGGTCCGTCCTTCTCCAGATCAGTTTATGTTGTCTACACAGTGCTTGGAGATGTAAGCATATTCCTTGTTGGCAAGGATGAGTATGATGAACTTGCATGTGAGTATATCCAGTATCTATTCTGTTCTTGTGATATGAACTCCTGGTTGGTGGAGAAGGACTGTCACCCTTTCCAATTTGATACGAAAGTGTGATGGTCTTTTTCTTTTTGCCCTATAGTTGTGATTGCCCCTCCTTCATTTCCTTGTTTGCTGAGATATGACTTCCGTTTTCCTCCAACTATGTAGTTTGTGTTTTTATCTCTCTTTTGGCTGGTCTCTTTTCAGTATCGGAAGCAATTTTTGTTATAAATTCGGCCATAAAGGATGTCTGTGGGAAACCTCCTACAGAGCGCCTTTTCCTGGATAAGTATGGGAAGATCTGCCTTTGTCTGGATGAGATTGTATGGAAGGTAAGGGAATGAACCAACATTGTTTGATCTTGTTTTTTTTGCCACTTGCTTTGGGCTAGATACGGTAGCATCAATCCAAGGGTCAAATAAGTTTGCCAAGTTTCAGTTTCACAACGGAATAGGGCAATAGCTGTCCCGTCTCTCTGTTTTCTTATACTCCGTGAAATGTTTTAGAAAACATTTTCTGTATCATTAGAGGTTTGGTGCGACGGAATACAAAAGTTGGGAAATGTTTTTCGTGGTGAATCGAAAATGTGTTGATTTTGGCACGAAAACGTTTTTTCACTTTGAAATAGGACAACGTTTCCCAGATCACCACCGCTGCCACTATCACTCAACCACCCCACATTTCCATAGCCACCAGACCATCATCTCCAGAGTTGCAATTGATGTTTGTTTTGCGTTCTACTTTCAAGTATTTTACGTGTCTGCTTACCTGTTTGTGCTGAAAGGGGTTGCTAGAGAACACGGAGAAGGACAGAATCAAAAGGCTGATTAGGATGAGACCTCCGACTGACATCTGAGGCGGAAGCGGAAGTTCCTCCCCCCTCTTTACCATCCCTTGAAAGAGGACATTCAGGTCGAGGACTGTATCATTTTGCATCTCAAGGAAAAGTGCTGTTTTGTAGCTCTTGACTGGATGCTCTTTTGTGGGCAACACTTTGGAGTTTGGACCATTTATTTTGCGATATGATGCTTGGTTCGAAATCTTGATTGGAGTCATTGAACTGAATTGATTTTTATGTTTGAAATTATACTATGTGCATAGACATTCGTGCACAGATCAAGACACAGGTGCGTCTGGAACTCTGTGGGTTCACTTAGATCCTACAAGATAATGGTGGTCTCATGTACATCGAGTGATTTCAAATACATTTGTATACATATCTGTGTACAATGTGTAGGGAGACTTTGTGAACTTTTAAGTAGTATATAGCTATAATTTTACTTGTATCGTCCAATTTTTTATTATGTCGAAGAACCTGACAAGAACTATTGAAGTTTTTTTTTATTTAAAAAACATCCTCTTGGCTATTGAAGTTTTTTTATTTAAAAAACATCCTCTTGGCTATCTTGTTCAGATTTGCAGGGATTTATGATTTTCAAAAAGGTAACTCGATCTAAATTGAAACTACGATGTCTTCAATTTATAATATTCAAAGAAAATTCTCCCTTTTTGACCTCCAGTTTTACATCATGTTAACATATTATCACTTCATTCTTTGAACAAGCTCAACATATCAATGTTTAAATAAATTTAGAAGGTTGTTACACCTATTCAAACAAATGGAGGTTCATTTACATAACAAAAACGCTCGAGACCGTTAGCCCATCTGATTATATTACTTGGTAGGGTTCAAGTTTATGAAGAAACTTTGAACTCTCGTTTCGTTAGTTATTAACTTACTAATACCCATCTCACCCTCCACTGATTTATACCATTTGGAATTTACAAAATTTGGTAGTATTTCTTCTACGATACATTGAGCTAAAGGTTAAAGAGGGACTTTTGAAGCAATGTACACAATCACTATAAGCCCAACCCGAGTAGTAGCTCAATTTAGGTGATAAATAACCCAACAAATACAAGGGGAATAACACCCACACGCAGGTAGAGAGATTCGAATTCCTGACTTTCTAATGAGATGCAAAAGTCTGGCACAACCCGAGTTGCCTAGAGTTTATAAATTATTAAATTATTCGATGGAGTTGTTTCCAAATTAACTGTATGAGATTGCTCCGTCTTAGTTGTACCCCTCTACCAAGCACTTGTGCGCCATGACTTTTGTATCTCATTAAGAGGTGAGGAATTCGAATCTCTCTATCTGCGTGTAGGTGTTATTTCTCTTGTATTTATTGAGTTATTTATCATAACAAGTACTTGTGCCCCAAGACTTTTGTATCTCATTAGGAGGTCAAAAACTCAAATCTCTTAACCTGTGTGGGTGTTATTTTCCTTGTATTTATTGAGTTATTTATCACCTTAATTAAGCTACTAGTTGGATTGTGAAGTGATTGTGGACGTTGCTTCAAATTTGATACAATGCATTCTTATATTGAAAAGTACCTGAGATTAAAAATTTAGTCACAAGTGAGATTAAAAAATAATACGGTGCGATCGAAGCCACGTATTTGTGTCGGCGACAACATCAGTTATATATTGTTCAACCATCGATCCCGCCAGGTCTTTGCGCAGCTATTTTTATTTATTTATGATCATAGCCAATCGACCGTGGTATCGATTAAATGAATATTTTTATTATAAAGTGACGAGACCCCAGGATCAGTGCCCACCACAACCAACTAATTAAGCATAAATTACACTGCAAGTTTCTGTAGTTTATTTTGAGTTTCACTGCAGTGCTTGTGTTCGAATTCATGCAACTAAATCCCTAGTCCTCGATAACTGCCATTAACTTTTTTTTCTGGTAAATCGGAAAAGAAACAAACAGAAACTACGGGTTCGAGCCCCGAATGAAAGCCACTCTGGCCATATCGGCGCCGAGCATGTCGCAAGGGTGATGAGCTTTTCATCTTCTATGGCAAGAGCATCGGCAACTCAATTCTCTTCTCGATGAGTATGAGCAATAAAGCACTGGGCAACTGTCATTATATCCATGCATTCCATAACAAAGTCTTCACGGGGAAGTTAGGTGAGGGACATTCCTTGATCTTGTTGACTGCTATATCTCTTTTGTTCTTCCCACCAACGTAGTTGATAGAATTAATAGGGGTGTCCATCCCTTGGTATCCTAACTAGGTTTTGAGCATAATTTTTAGGAGCTTTTCTCACAACCGCCACTATCGTGTTTGGAACTGGATTGATGGTTTGTTCTCAACTAAGCCTGTGCATAATTTGTAGGAGTTTTTCTTATACTTTGGCCCTCTTGACTTTGGGATTGAGTGTGGAAATTACTAGCCAACCCATGCATTCAACACTTTATCGGGTTAGTGTTTCAAAGACATATTCCTGCGAAGGGTAGACTCTATATCCATAGCATTTCTTTGGATAACTTTTGCCCCAATGTACTTCTTTGGTAAAAAAAATTTACAAGTTGTTAAGGTGAGTTCTAAGGGATGGCCTCCAATGGGCTGTAATGTTGGCCATTGAAATGGGAGCAAAGACTATGTTTCTTCTATTAACTTGTGATATTTCCAAGAAAATCATTAGTTTAGATCCTTCGTCTCTAATTCTAGGTCTCATTTGGAAAGGTACATCCTACAACGAAGAAGTATATATTATTCAGGGAGTCTAACCGATTTATTGATCTTCTGGTGGAAAGGGATTCTAGGTCTCTTAATTGTTGTTGTGTGTATTTTTGTTATTACTATTTTATATCTTGATGCTATAGAGTTTGAGTGCCCAATACTTATTTATGTTTCATAATGGTAATCTATCTGCACAAGAAGAGAAAAAAAGATAATTTGAATGAAATTGAGCATGAGGTTTTCAACTGGACCTCTTTGTTGGATAAATGATAACTTGCACCATTTTGCTTTCCCTCGAAAGGCATCACTAGTTACCACTATACCTCCTGCTTTGTAGGGCATTAGGGGAAGTTTGATAATTTTCACCTATTTGCTATCTACAAACACAATACGAGCTAATATTATTAGCTGTTTTGAAAGAAAAAAAATGGAAAGCAAAAAATTACCTAGATGCTTAAGATTGAATTTTGAAGTTTTCATGTTTTCAGAAAATATTAATGTTTTAATAAAATTGAGCTAATAAATACTAATGTTTTCATAAAATTGAGATCAAGATAGATAGCATTATTGGAGGAGTGATAGGAAAAACGACGGAAACTCCTATTTTGCTACCAATCAATTAAAGCCAATAAATAAGAATTGAAGAATAACGATGAACACAAACATATACGTGGAAAAACCCTAAACGGGCAAAAATCACGGGAAGGATTCAAACACTATAAATATCATTGCGTGGTTACAAACGACCTTACTCACAATTGAGACTCCTCGCAATTGACCTAAGATTGGTTGTCGACTCCTCGTTCACCACAGCTAGTATTTGATTGCTACTGCCTCGAATCCTCAAGCTTTCCAAACATTATTTCGGAAATCCACCGGAAAAAAAAACTTGAACTTAATTGTTGATGTAGAAACCTCTTGAAGTAATGATGAAAGGATTAAAGATCCATTGATCTTTGTTTTTTGCTTCAAGATTCAACCTTGATATTTTAGGGTTTTTGTGTGTTTGAAAATAGGGGCTCTAATCTCTTTTTGCAGCCGACTTACTTTAGATCTAAAGACGTGATGAATTTATATAAGATGCCATTCCGATCAATCGCATCATAAGCAGATTGATCGAACCATTGTGGATCCGATTTTTTGGAGCTGCCCGATTAAAATACCGATTGATCCCTCAATCAATCCATGTGCTCTGAAACACGACCTATGAAACTTCCTTCATTTCCTTCACGACCTGTACTAAATCAGAGGTACCCGACTAAGAAACCGATTGATCCCATGATTGATCGTCCTGCTCTAAATGCACCATATTGATCGGGCAACAAACGGAGATTCCTTCCACTCTAATCCTATACAGACTCCTACTTAGAAAATTACAACTCGATAAACAAAACGATACATGTAAATATGTGATTTGTCAAATGAAATTGCCAACCACAAAAGGGACGCAGCTTTTTGGAGCTTACAACGGCTACGTAAAATGTCAATGCTAAAATTTTATATTATTGTACGAGCTAGCCACCACTTGCATCAATACTACATTTGGACTAGCCATTTTATCTATTATAATTTCCCCCGCTCTAATCCACGCGTCTCTCACTTCACTCACTTTCCGTCTAAAATTGTTAAACTATTCTTTACGGAGGACTACATTGAAACTAGTTTAAAACTACAGGTTTCAACTGTTCAAAATAAAAACACAAGGCACCCAAAATGGTAAAGTTTCACCCACTAATTAAGTTAAATTTTATCTCCTCTTTCCCAGTTTGCGCGAGAACGTGTGTGTGTGTGTGTACTCGACAGGGGTCTCAGATCTGATCAGAAAACGCAGACAAGAATCCAACGACGGTTGTCGGTTTCACTGATTAACGATCACGGCAATGGCATTGCAATAATCTAGGGTTGATCGGAAAGAAATCGGAAAAAAAAAAGCAGAAGAGAAGTAGGAAAAAATAGTAATAATCAAAGGCTGAGGAAAGAGTGGCAAAGAAATGAGGAGGAGATGACTCTACCGGCGGCGAAACGGCGATGGAGGGCCTTCGTGATCGCGGCGGTGCTGGGCCTCGTTTTGCTTTCCATGCTCGTTCCCCTCGCCTTCTTGCTTGGCCTCCATAACAGCTTTCACTCCGCCACCGGTATCTCTCTATCTCTGTCTGTCTGTCTTCGTTTGGAATCTGACATTTCTCTTGGTTTAGATCTGTTTGTTGGACTACGAACCAAACCTAAGTCACGCGCTTTTACATATCTGGAGGGCGAGGGTGGAAGCGGCGTTCATGGAATCCCAAAACAATAGAATCTGCGAGGGCGTGGATAAGGGCGCGAGCGTAGAGCGAGGATTGAGATTGCGAGGGAAGGGCCCTATCGAAGTATTATGTGACTTAGGACCAAACACACACATGCTCACCAAGAAAGATTAATTACCACAAAAAGAAGCACGATCTGAGATTTGGCTAGAAGGATTAGGTTAGCCACATTCTACATGCTAGGTTACGTCAACAAATTACTCAATGCGCGTGCTTTAAGTTGAATACTAATTGAACTTCGTAATAACCAGCTCTATTAAGTCCTACTGTCAATTTATTGTCTGATTTGATTTTTCCTCTCAATTAGGTCATCTACTGCGCTTCCAGATCCATGTAGTAGCCTAGTAGGTGTGCAATTTAAGAAACTACAGAGTCAAAGTATTTAATACACACAACTTTGTGGTCTAGGAAGCCAAATAAAAAATTCAACTTATTTTGGTGGGTGGTGATTGGCCATGAAAAGGATATGATCACAAAAAGTAATGTATTATCCGACAGTCAATTTGTTGCCGTTTTGTATTAACTCTCGATTAGGTCTTCTACTGCGGTGTCTGATGACTGTAAAATCCTCGGAGACCTACGATTTCTGATCCATTTAATTTATTTCCGTTTCTCTTGAATAATAGATTGTATATTTCCCCTCTAAACATTCACTAGAAAGTGGGCACACATAATGTGTGTTCAATTAAGAAAAACACAAAGTCAAAGTATTTATTAAATAGAACTTTGTGGACAAGGAAACTAAATTAAAAATTCAACGTAATTCCGTGGGTCGTGGTTGGCCACGAAAAGCATACAATCAGAAAGAAAGCAGTGGATTCTCCATCAATCAATTTGGTGCCTGCTTCTCTCTCAATTAGGTCATCTACTGTGGTGTCTGATGAGTTTGAAATGCCCCAAGACCTATGATTTCAGATCCATTTAATATATTTGCATTTCTCTTGAAAAAGAGAGAGCATATTTCCCCTCTAAACATTCAATAGAAGACGTGCACAAGTGATGTGTGTTCCATTAAGAAAATTACAAAGCCAAAGTATTAAATAAATCAAACTTCGTGGTAAAGGAAACCAGATTAATAATTCATGCTCTTCATAACCTTATATTATTAGTAGGGGCAATGTGAATATCCTCCCTGATAAATCAACTTATTTCTGTGAGTGGTGATTGGCCATGAAAAGCGTACAATCAGAAGAAAAAAAAACAGTGCATTTTTGTTAATTTTCAAAGTTTGTTAAATTTGTTCACAGGAGAAAACCTCTTTCCCTCACTGATATCATACATATACTTTTTTGTTTAAAAAAAAAGGAAAAAATTTTAGGTATGGGAAAAGTTGACAACATGGCAGAATTTTGTCAACACCAAAGTGGGTTCTCCCATTCTATGTTAGAATAGATTTTTGATAGTTAGTTAGACAGAAAACAAAAAGATGTTTAGTTCAACTTCGGACCATACTTAGACTTAATACTTTTCAATTGCAATGATTGCAGATCGAAAATCTTTATTCCACACTTAATAGTTATATTCGACACTAGTTTTGGAGTAATTAACCTTGGATCATCAAATGACATATGCAGATACAAAAATATTACCTACTTAGAAAATGGAAACATTTAGGAAAATGATTGAAATCTCAGTTGTTATGCAATGGCCGTTTGTTTTGATCTTGCGGAATTCAATGAAGTCAAAAGTTCGAAGACCACAAAAGAGGACAAGACCTATATGGAGCATTTTGACCTATCTGGTTGACTTCTCTCTACTGTTATTTCTCTATCTAAGGCTGCCTGAGCCCTCTCCTCCTCTAACTGTCCTGGTCTCAAGCCATTGAAGTGCCCGCCACATTCCCGGACTGTTACTGCAGAACAGGTCTTACCCCTTGCAACCACACAGCTAAACCCGCAAGAGACCAGCAAGATTTGGACCCAAGATGTCCGAGTGTGGGAAATAATGTTTCTATAAAGTGATCCACAACTCTGTAGGGCCTGAGTCTATATTCCCCACTTGGGCCATGTCCCCCATCCGCCCTCGCCAACCCTCAATGTTCATATTCTTATTCTCCTTAAGATGCTATTGTAGACTAGTATTCCTGATTTCGAAATTTATTCATGCCAGGATACATTGCTTCATTCGTGAAGTCCATTTCTATGTGGTTTTCTGTTGCAAATTTATATTACATTGTTTAACGTGTTTTCTGTATCTTCTGCAGCATATGCAACTGAAAAACAATCTTCAGCTTCAGTAAGACTTCAAGGAATTTCTAAATTTAGTACTTTTAACTGTTATATACATTTTCTGATATTCGGGCATTTGTTTTTTTGTATTCATTGGGTTTTCCTTGTTTTGTCTGGGAATCAGAATGGTCTTGAAGTTTATAATCAACACAAAGGCAGCAACTCCGCAAATCAGTCTAAGGTACTGGGTTGTGTAATGTGTTTGAGCATTTTGCAGTTTGTAACTAACTAGTGGTCATTAGAAGAACTCGGATAGTGTTGGAACCTGTTTAAATACTAGGGAATTATGTTGTTCTTTTGAGATCGGAAGATGGAAAGCACTTTTTTTTCTCACACAATCATATCTGTTATTTAAATTTAGATGACTAGTTTTATTTATTTGTTGGCAGGGGGACCAATCCAAACATGCCGAGGACCTTGTAAAAAGATTAATACCAACTCTTCCAAAGGTTCATTACATTGTTCTCTGATGGTTAAGACATCAACTTTTTGCACTGCTATGTAATATATAGTGTTCCTGTAATTGTCTACTCTAGATACCATGGACAAACATGGACCTTGTTTTTGGTGCTGTGGGATTCTTGGAGGTCAAAGTATGTTGTAAGGGCAATGACCAACTTAAACTGGTCTTTATCTTACACTCGGTCATTGATTTTTGCTCTCCCTGTTTCTTATCACCTTGCAAGCCGAAAGCTATCTATTAATATAGACATGCTTGACTTTCTTGCCCCTCAATTTTCATTCATCTCTTGGTTACTTGTAGAAATTTTCTTATTTTGAAAAGTTTCATGTGATCAAGAGTTCTTACCAAAATTGTTTCAGCTGAGGTTCACTTTATTGCGGTCATCTTATTATTGGGGAAATCTTGTAGTTAAGTCTTTTCTTCTTCTTTTTTTTGGTCAGTTGTGGAAATTTTTTTTTTTTTGACAGGTATGCTTTTCTGAATTGCCCATTGAAACTTGATAAATTTTTTAACTCTTTTGAAATGGGAAAAAAATCCACTTCTATTCCTATTTTTTTCCTCTTTCTTTATCCTTACAACAAAATTTTAGGCCTTGACGATAGATCTTCCATTTGCAAGCTTAATGATGCTTTTATCATGGACAAGCTCTCAGATTTTGGTGCATATAATAATAGACATCTGAGATCATGTTTGATATTAATATGATGCGTCTGCATGTGTGAATTTAATTAGTCTGAACCATGTTTGATATAAGATTTTTAAATTCTCTCTCTCTCCCTCTCTCTCTCTCTCTCTCTCTCTCTCTCTCTCTCTCTCTCTCTCTCTCTCTCTCTCTCTCTCTGATGTCAGGATTTTGATACAAGTGCACTCAAGGAAGTTGAAAATAAAACTATAGGTACAGTTTCCCTGCATAATCAACTTACATAGACCTGGTTTTTGCTGGCATTGCTTCCTCAGTCTTTTTCTCCCTGTAAGCAGATATTGATTAGAGCTCACTTAATTCATTTTTTCTAAACTATCTATATCCCCCCCTCTCACTCTCTACAGGTAAGGTTGCAGGCCTTCCTGTGCCTATTGGTGTTCCGAAACCAGATCGTGGAGTAAATGTAAGTGTCTGGTGGAGCAATTAGCTGAGTTTTCTGAAACATGTGACTTGTTTGTTTGGGCAATGTGTAGGCTCCATAGATCATGATATCTTTAAAATCTATTTCAGAGCACTAGGATTGGTGGTGCTGCTGAAGTCTCTGGAAATAAGAAAGGTGTCAGTGAAGAGAGTGAAAACTTTTGTGAAGTGAAATTTGGAAGCTACTGTTTATGGCGTCAAGACCATAAGGAAGAAATGAAAGACTATATGGTGAAGAAATTAAAGGACAGACTTTATGTGGCTAGAGCATATTATCCTAGTATTGCTAAGCTTCCAGCACAAAACAAACTGTCCCAGGAATTGAAACAAAATATTCAAGAATTTGAGCGAGTTCTGAGTGAAACGTCTACAGATGCAGATCTCCCACAGCAGTAAGTGATAATCATTTCACGAGTTACATTATGTTCCATCATTGGTCTGGGCTTTTACGATACTGAACTTTTGTTTAGCAGTAGGTCTAACACGCTTGGAAGTCTACTATCGTATTAATTGGGCATGCTTGCAAAACTAGAAGTTTCTTTCCATCTCCCTATCAAGCATCTGTTTGTTGCTTGACCATGGTCTGTATTTTAAGCCTCATCGGTGGTCTGTGCATAAGGTTTCTTTCAATAAGGGAACCTTTTGTTCGCTGTCCAAGGGAGTAGGATTTGATTATAACATATGGAAATTTCGGTCGCTTACAAAATTGGAAATGTTTCATCCTTTGCAATTGAGACAAATGGATTTATTGAGTTAGTAAGTATGATCCGTACATGTGTGTCTAACTAAATTGTAGCACCCATATTCCTATACTACTAAAGAACTGACTGTCCAACGCGGGTGCTTTAAACATTTAGACAAGTCCATCTAACTTTGCTTGGGCGATATAGTGGAGTCTTTTTTTGTTTGTTTGTTTGGGTTGGGGGAATGATTGCTGGACAGTGGCCAGGCAGTGAAAACTGAGGTACAGTGCAGGGATAAACCGGATAGCTCTGAATGATGAGGCAAAGAATGAGCAAATATTATTTCATTGTTGGGCACGTCTTGGAAAATTTTTAAAGATCAAAGTTTTCTCTCTCTTTATGCAAGTCTGTTTTTAGAGCAGTCGCAGATAGTGGCTTTGTGTAACCAAATCCCTGGGGGCACTCCGGGCCTAACATTCCCTCCCTCATGATGACGTTCCTGCGGCTCGAACCCATGACCTCTTGGCTCTGATACCACTTGTCGGACCGCTTTTCCACCATGAACCCATGAACGGCTCGAACCCATGAACGGCTTCAATTATGGCATTCGACATAATTGAATTATGTCATTCGACATAATTCAATATCGCACCCGACATCGCACCCGCAAGTATGATTTTAGAGCGGTCTCAGGGAGGGACATTGTGTAACCAAATCCATGGGGGCACTCCCGGCCCAACAGAGAGTTTTGAAAAGTTTGCATACAATATGAGATACGGATACGGATATGCGGATACATGATTTTTCCAAAAAGTCGGATACGAAACGTTGGGGATTACACAAGTTCTCATCCATTCGGAGTTGGGACTGCTATTATTTGACAGTTGAGGTCATATGCTGCTCACACCCATTAGTTTACATGTTTAGCACACATGCTGCAAGCATCAGGGCAAAAACATTAACATTTACAGGCATGGTCGACGACATGGCTTCACCTATTTAGACTGTTGAGAACATAAGAGATACACACACACAGAGGGGGGGGGGGGGGGGCTCTATGTCAATCAATTTGCTGCTCTTGCTGATCGGTTTGGGGAAAAAACAATGCCGTAATTACACTTTTAACACACATATTTCAAGTAATAACATATTTACCCCTGACATATTTCAAGTAATAACATATTTACCCACGCGCGTATCCGAAACGTATCTTAGCATATGCAGAACGCATCCGAGTGTATCCAAAACGTATCCAAATATTTAAATTCTAGATACTTTAAGAAATGTATCAGATACGTATCCGGAGTGTATTCGAGCGTATCCGATATGCGTACGATACGTGATACGGAGGCCAAAATAGAGTATCCGTGCTTCATAGGCCAAATTTTGATGATCCGAACGGTTCAATGTGTTTAAAACTGCTTGGATCAAGGCCTTCTCGGTCATTTATTTAAAATTGTATTTGCAGTTTCAAGTGAGGGATCCCTTACTTTCCTTTCATGCGGACCTCATTTATTTATTGATGTCTGTGTGAAATTGAAAATTCTATCGAGAAGTACACAAGGGTTGAATGATCAGGATAAGAAAACTATTGGTGGAACAATAACCCTAGTTTGAAAGGAGGATGCGCTTTGCTTGCAGGAAACAAAGGTGGAAGGCATGATCTATGGCATTGTCACGAGTTTAGATTTTTTAGGTCGGATGTGGTTGCAGCTAGAACAACAGCGGGAGGTATTCTTGTTTTGTGATATAGAAGGGGGGTGGGTATACAGGAGGTTGAGGCTTGGGAGTTCTCTTTATCTTGCCTTTTTGCTTTGGTAGGATATGGTTTTCGGTGGAAACTTTTAGTTTATGGGAGGTTATCGGAGAGTCAGAGGTTCATCAGGGAGTAAGAAAACCCATCAGAGGCCCTAAGAGAGATGACCTTTCTCCTCTGTAATTCCTCAGAATTGTAGTAGTCCTCTTCTTGTCCTTACTTTCCAGGGTCCTTCCTAATTATAGAGGGTGACCTAACATACTCGAGTGCCAGAGCCTTCGATTTTATTATCTCTAGATAAGGCCATGATCGCCTGGGGCATGACGACCCGTCAGTCTTCTAAGTTTAAAATGTGCTTATATTTGGCTTGAGGGAATCTCTCCCTTTAGGACCAACCTAATGGCTCTTGCGGTGAACTTCGGAGGTCATACGTGCTGTTTAATCCAATGTTGTCAATCCTGTACCAGCAATAAAATGGTAAATGTAGTATGCTGTTCCATGCCGGTGAAAGTACCAGCTTGTACTGGTCGATACGGGCATACCAGCCTGTACCGGTATCTCAGCAGCCTGCACAAAATTAGTGGAGTATTTTTTTCCCTTGTTAAAAAGGCTTGAATTTTAAGATAATTTAATAAAACTTGGAGTGCATATTATGTTAATCATGTTAATTTGTTATTAGAACTAATGTTGAGTATAGCAATGTGAGAGAAATTTGTTTATTTCTCTATTTCAATGGTTTTAATTATACATAAATATATTTAAAGTACATAAAAATTATTTTTGCGGTAAATCTGAAACGGTACCAAGATATACGCCGGTACCGGTACGTACTGTCCCAATAGAGAAATTGGTATGTTGGTCGCTACGGAATTGCGAGTTTGGTTTAATCTCAATCTCAAGTCTAGCCTCCAAGGCAGCTGTAAAATGTTTGAATGGATTTTTGTGTTGCTTAGAGAGTATTAACTGCTTATAGCTAAGATTCAGCGAGGGAGGGAGCAATTGCATGTTCAGAAAAAAGACTGGCCGTGTTCAACCGGACAAAGAAACCTTGGGGGCAGACTGGTGTCTTGCTTTTGACTGATTCCTGTTCAGTTTTACTTTTTGTTTTCATTAATTTTTTACGTTACTTTTCAGAAGACTACCTTTCTTGGTGAAGTTTGAGTTTCCTCTCAAAACACCATCGAGGTGGATTCTGATTAAGTGAAGGCGGCATTGGCTAATAACCAAACCCCCCTTTCAATAGTTTTATAAGGATGTCCATATTCGGAGAGGTAGAGATTATCAAGCTTTGCAAGTTGGACAGAGGATTAATTTTTATGAAACCTGATTGGCATCGGATGTTCAAGCAGGTGTTCCTCCTTCCAAATTGCTTTGAAAGACTAGGCTGACTAATTGTGTTTTCAGGAAATGCAAGGAAGTGAAATTACAGAAAATTCGACTTTCCTGCATTTTTTTATCGTTCAGTTAGCAGAAAACTTATGGAACCCACATCTTTGAACTTTCCACTAGGATAAGTTTTATCCTGCAAAAGGTGCAAGATTTTGGTTGCATCTTGTTTCTCAACTAACTCCATAAACAATCGAACGAGTATTTTTTCTCTTGGGTTCTTTTTTGTCAAAAGATTGCATAATGTCTCCTTTACTTGCCGCATCACAACCATGTCGGATCCATATCTTTATGAAAGTTTTCACGTGAATGTGTCCAAATCAGCTTACTTCAGTTTCCAGTACCCCATTCTGCTTTGTGGCTCTACCCATGTCATGTAAATTATTATGGATTGTAAAATGTTTTTAGCCACTTGTGATAGTGTCACCTTTTTGACTGCATGAAAGTGTCACCTAGTGCTGATCATTTTGTACCTCCCATTTTCTGGATTTTAGCTTGCCGGATTGTCTTGATAAGTTGCCCAAACTGTTGATCAGCTCTAAAACATTGAGCATGGTTTTGTCTATTACATCAGGATGGGAAAGAGGCTAGAAAAGATGGAAGTTGTGATAGCCCGAGCAAAGTCAATTGTTCTGGATTGTAATAATGTCGACAAGAAGTTGAGGCAGTTAGTTGATCTGACTGAGGATGAAGCTAACTTCCACATGAAGCAGAGTGCCTTTCTTTACCAACTCGCGGTCCAAACTGTGCCCAAGAGCCTTCACTGTCTGTCGATGCGACTGGCTGTGGAATATTTCAAATCTCCTCCTCCTGATGCAGAACAGTCCATGGCAGAGAAATATATGAATCCATCGTTGCAACACTTTGTGATATTCTCCAACAACATACTTGCGTCATCCGTTGTAATTAACTCGACAGTAATGCATACAAAAGTAGGTTCTCTTCATTATCTTATGCATTTTACTCCCTGTCCCGTACTGTTAGTCCTCTTTTATTGTTGGGATGTCCTCTTTGAAAAAGTCAAACAAAACAGCGTTTCGAGTTCCCAAACCTTCAAAAAGTACTTTTATATCATGTTTGGAGATCAAATCCAGCTTTCTAAGGAGGCATGCATGTTTCCTTGAAAAGTTGGGAGTCCCGACATGGACTACGAAAAAGGGACGTGGGAGTAATCTTTTGTGCGTGTGGAACGTGGTTTTGGAATAGTCATTGACATAGGTTCTTCTAATGTTCAGGAAGGTGAGAATCAAGTTTTTCATGTGCTGACAGATGGAGAAAATTACTATTCCATGAAGTTTTGGTTTTTCAGAAATTCGTACAAGCAAGCTACAGTTCAAGTGTTAAACATTGAAGATCTTAATCTGTATGATCAGGATAAGGAAACTCCGTCACATCTGTCATTATCTGAGGAATTTCGCGTCTCCTTTCACAGCGGGGAAAACCCATCAAGAACTTACACCAGAACACAATACATGTCTGTTTTTTCTCATTCACACTATCTCCTTCCTAAAATATTCCATGCCCTGAAGAAACTTGTTGTTTTGGATGATGATATTGTCGTCCAACAAGATTTGTCAGCCTTATGGAGCCTTGACTTGGAAGGAAAAGTGAACGGTGCCTTGCAGTTTTGTGAAGTGAGGTTGGCCCAGCTGAAAAATTATTTGGGTGAGAACATTTCTGATGGAAATTCTTGTGCTTGGATGTCTGGAGTGAACATTGTCGATCTAGCTAGGTGGAGGGAGCTAGATCTTACGGGAACATTTCACAGGCTGCTACAAGAGGTGAGTGGCTGTTGTTTTAACCCGTCATCTATCATTTTCTTTTAACATAGTTAGGCTGGGAGTATTTTATGGTTTGAAAAGCTATTGCTTGTAATTTGTTTTCTCTCGTCGGTTCAAATTGGTCCTGTTGAGGTTTATTCAACATTCACCAGCCCAAGTTCGGATTATAATGGCCTTTGAACATGGGAACCTTTGCAAGACTATCAAAGGAAGTTTTGACGTAAACCGTGATAACATGTGGAATCTTGTATTTTGGATCATACAATTACTGCTGCCGTATTATGACATACTAGTCTCAGTTTTAGGGCATCCCCAGCAGAATCCTGAAGCACCCAAAAAAAAAAGATCCATTTAAGCTATTATACGCTTCAACAAAACCTTCAGACCCGAACCTTAATTTACTTTCCCTACTCCTTAGATCTCTTCAAATTTAAAGAATTACTTAATCTACCCCTTTCATGTTTTGTGCCTTATATATCATATATACAAGGTAATGAATGACAAGAATGTATTACAATGTTTCTCTCTCACAAAACGTCGTGAGGTGTCAAAGTACACTTTTGATGTTAAATTTTGTAATATATGGTATCTTCTGCGTTGTTATTTCTTGTTTGCCTGCTTTCTTCCCGTTTTTATGAATGATTGAAGTTTTCTAGTTGGTCTAGTCCTTTGTCGAGGGAAAGCTGCTCTGTAATGAGGTGTATTTTTGTTCCTTGCACATATACACAAGTTCCTTGACTGTTACTCTTTCTAGCGTAAATAACTGATTTGCCGGCTTCTTTTACGCGATTGTGGACAGCATCTGAACAGAGGGGAGGAATCATTTCAAGCTGCTTCAGTACGTGCGACCTTGCTTGCTTTCCAAGACTTAGTTCACCCTCTCGATGATACCTGGATGTTGTCGGGGCTGGGTCATGACTACGGTCTGAATATAGAAGCCGTTAAAAAGGCCGGCGTTTTGCATTTTAATGGCAATATGAAACCTTGGATAGATATGGGCATCCCAAAGTACAGAGGTTACTGGAAGAGGTTTCTGATCCGGGAAAATCAATTCCTGAGTGACTGCAACGTGAACCCATGAAGCGAAGGCACAAGGTTATTATCGTCATTTTTTAGGGGATAGGATCAAAGCGACACGAAGTGCGTGGTGTGTCACATTTTTTTATGGGTGCGAAAGAATTTCTTGCACCTTTCCTTGTTTACGGGGAAGTGATTTGCAAAGAAGTGATATTTCCGGTGAATTTTGACACACAGAATTCATTGGCGAATAAGAAGGGAAAAGATTTTCTACCTAAAAAAAGATAGCCGTCTCATACTTGCCGCCACATGTGTACCGTGTACTTATCCGGACACAGTTGCTTGGCCTGGAGGACAACAGCTTAGGGTTTTTTTTTATGCAAAACTCCTGGATAATTCAGGGAGTCAGGGAAAGAGCTTAGTTTTCTTTTCAATTGTTTTGAATTTGTATGGCAACGAAGTATTCCTGTACATGAGGGACCACATTAGATCAGATAGGGTTAAGTAACAAATTGTTTGATTGCATTCACAGTTTTTCTTGTCCTACTTTTCCCAAGCTTTTTAGCACTTGGCTGTCATACAAATAACAGATTGATCTGTCTTCTTCTCTACTAGTAGTGGAAAATGTCAGATAATAGGACCATATTTGGGCATTTGGGCTTGTTTGAATTTCTCCATCAAAGTAATTACTTTAACCAAAATAAATTAAACAAAGTTTGGTCCATTTTCGGTATTCATCTTGTGTTTTAAATTGTCTATATCTTTCAATTTATGACAAGTTTTATGATTTTGAAAATTTTGAATAATAAAATTAATTGAGATTTATCAAATAAGATTGATATTACATATTTTTAGAGATATGTATTGAATGATCTGTATAATTTTTTACGGGGTGTGGAATAGTGAAAGTGGACAAACAAACACAGACAGAGGAAGTAATTTAAAGCCTAGTCTAAAAGGATAATCCTACGCGTACAGATTTTTGGGACCAGAAAATGTACCGATCTTCTTGGGGGACCCACTTTTGGGTCCCACACGAGCGATCCGAACCGTTCATTATTCTTAAAAACAATTTCCGAGGGCCCCCACAAAATTTCAGCTCAATCGGACGGTTAAAAGTGTGTAAACCAAAGTCCCACCGTTTCAATCAAAAAAATATGAACGGTTCGGATCGCTCGTGTGGGACCCAAAAGTAGGTCCCCCAAGAAGATCGGTACATTTTCTGGTCCCAAAAATCTGTACGCCTATCTTTAAGAGGAGGAGATTAGCATTTTGTTTAATCAAAAAGTGAATATAGAGAATTTTATTATATTAATACAGAGGATTATTCATTCAGAATGTAGGATCCTAAATTCTGAATTAGAAATTAAAATATTGGATCAAACACTTACAATTATCATATTGAGGTGATTTTTCATAAGATTAGTTGAAAATTTATTTTTAGGATTGGGTCATTTGTGTGGACCCTGCTTGCCAATAAAGGGAGGAGCCATGGATGGAGTATGGTTTCGTTTGTATGTTTGACCATTTGTATAAACGTTCCTAACAATTTTCCGAATCATGCACGTATAATTCTACATACACAACATCAAGACACAATACTAGACACAATATCTTGCGTGACACTGTATGATTGGTAATGTGAGAACAAACACTTTGAATATTTGAAATTATTTTACAACCACCACGCCGAATGTTATGTCAAGTGTTGTGTACACAGTCAAGCACGCTCGGGTCATGCGACCATGTGGAAGTATTAATTCTTGCTGTTTCGATCATCATGTACAGCTTTTTCTCTTGTGGGAGAGCAACAATGGTGTAGGATTGGGACCCATCTATTTTGCCATCTAGATATAAATGTGACCAAATTAAAGCATTGCATGTGGTCACTCTCCTCTAGCCGATGTCATCACTTTTTGGCCCCAACCTTGCATGTGGTCGTTCTCCTTGGCATGTGATGTTTTCCGGGATCCGGGGGCGTGCTGTCCCTTGAGAGACAACACCCTATCCGAGCCGTTCGTACTCAGCGATCAACGGCTCAGATCAGTTCGGTAATGAACGGTGCAGATTTGTTTGGATCGAAACAAATCTAGGCCGTTGATTGCCGAGCACAGACGACTCGGATGGAGACAACATGCATACTGTTCCTTAAAAGACAGCACCATCCCCAATTCTGTTTTTCCTCATAGGCACACACCGACACTCAAAGCATACATGACAATTTTCATTCCCAACATTTTGAGATGACCTTTTTAATTTTTGTTCTAAAAGATCAGGTAATTTGCACATTTTCCTATTTTCACAAAATTACTTCTTTTTTTTCTTTCAGAAACCAACAGAGATTTGCAAATAGTTTTAAAATTGACATTACACTAATGCTACATACACAACCATAATTCTTTGTATTTTTTACAAAGACCAATTAGTAGAGCCACCAACCAAAGTTCCCAGACATAATCGCCTTTATTTAATCCCACAGTCAAGCACAGTGGGAATCTACATTTTCAAGATAATCATGAGGTTCTTCTCCTTTAATTGCGGTAAAACTACCTACCTACCTACTCATGACCACCTTCTCTTTTCTCATTCCCCTCCTTTAACATATAATAGTGAATATGTCTGCCCGTGCCTGAAAGCATGGCTTGAGCAATCGACGCACGTGTTCCGTGTCCGTGCCTAGTCTTTATGGTCCTTCGAATTTCAGAGAGGAGGTAGGGAGAGAGAATGTGATGTGAAATTTTGGCGGAGATAGGAATGAAATGTAATATGATGACTGAGACAAAAAATATAATTGCGACAAAAACTGCTCTGTATTATAATATAGATGTAAAAATTTGACCTGAATAAACAATACAAAACCGTGTAAAAAAGCTCTTAAAAAGTTGAGTCAAACTCACCCTTGTTAGTTTGTACAGTACGTCTACTGTGGGGAGGTGTGACTCGCACACATTCGACTCTCGTGTGCATACATGTTTGTACGTGTAAAAACATCCCATGTTTACCCACAAAATATAAATTTGAAAATGCTCAGTACCCAAAATAATCATGAATTACACAATCTTAGTGAATCATATTATAAACATAACCACCACCAAAAACACAAATTGATGCAATTTCGTTAACATACACTACTATTTTTTGCCTTCTAAATTCCTCCCGTCAAGACAAATAAAAAATTTAAAAGATTGACGCAAAACTAATAAAATCTAAAAATCAAACTACGATGAAATCCAATAGCACCCAAAAAAAAGGAAAACAACTCACTGTTCAACTATGCTCGATCCACAACATCTACACTAGCAGTGCAGGTTAGCAGCCTGTGAAAAAGGGCACACAATGCGGCACACGATAACTCCTTCACTCTCCTCACCCTCCTCCCCACCACCACCGCCCGCGGCCTCTTCCGGCCGTGGACCTGATCCTTCCCCCTCCTCCTGGCTCGAGCCACCTTCTCTCTGGCTCGAGCCAGGCACTTCTTGGTCCTCTCGGGAACCGTTTCTTTCCTCGAAAACGTGTAGCTCTTAAGGTACAACTGCCTGCAGGAGATACTGTCCACCACCCTTGGGTGCTGACGTGGCCGCTGATCTCTGCCGCCGCTACTCACCGACCGCACAAACTCGGCGTCGGATTCCGGCCACTTGTAGAGGTTGACGTAGGTGGCTCTGACGGGGACTCGGGCATCATTGATGCAGTTTGATATGCATACGGAGGTCATTTTTAGGTGATGGGGGTCAGATTTGTGTGAGATGGGTTTTGGAGGATTTATCTTGATAATCAAGGCTTAGATTGTAAGAAAGGGTATGTAGGGTAGGGAGAGAAAGTAGGGGGGAGAGAGAGAGGAGAAATTTTTTGGTGCCGAGCTGGCACTGCCACGTGGTGCCCGTTAGTTCATCCGGGCAGTTCATTCGTGTTTTGGATGGCCCAGATCTGTCGTTGGGGTAAATTTATCCCTCAAAATTACAAAAATGCCACCAAACAACCCAAAAGATCTGGGTCATCCAAAATACAGATGGACGGCGTGGATAAGCTGACGGACACGACGTGGCAATGCAACTGGTGCCCACTCGACACTGAAATTTTTTCCAGAAGAGAGATGATTTCTAGAGAGAATTCATCATAGTTTTGAGTGATGTGTGGGATCATAAATTTAGCATGCATTATTTGCAATGACTATGTTGAATTTTTCACAATCTTTTTTAGAAAAGAATCATAGCTACAACCCCAATGATTATTTAGCATTCTTGAAGTAACTCGTCGTATTTTTGACGTGTTATTTTCAACCGATTACTTAAGAGGAAAATATTTTACTATGGACATGATGATGAAGTTTTATTCGGTATTTTTTATATCGCATTTTGACGTAGTATTGTTTGTACGTGAGTTTTACGTACGTACATACGTATCACTTAACTCAAGAGTAGATAACAATTTTTCCAGGCGCTACATGTAACTATAATAATTTTTAGGTTACACTTAGGAGTAGATAATAATTTTTTTCCTTCTAACTACTCCCTCTATCCCAAATTCGATGTCCATTTTTTAAACCCGTGTCATTTTCAATCGCTCATATCTTTTAATATAAATCTCAAAAAATATTCAATATGGATCTCGTTTGATAGTTCTCGACGAGTTCTATAATACGAAATGTTCATAATTACGAAAAATATTATAAATTGAAAGACATAACAATCGAAAAATGACACGGATTTAAAAAATGGACATCCAATTCGGGACGGAGGGAGTATAATATTTTATCTAATTAATCTCTTTCACCTTGTGGGTTCTATTATTTTTGTTCTACGTACGGTGGAGAACCTGGAGAAGCATCATATGACATTTATATTGTGAATACAAAATTAATATTTTAAAATTCTAATATGCATAGGGTCAATTGTACCAGCATTTTCATTGACAAAACTGCCCTAGAGGATGTATTTTGCTTTTGACTTTAAACTAATTATAAACCACTGTACGTCAATATAAGGGTTATTAATTCATTGACCAACACTTGCTTGAGTGTGATGTCATCCACACGAAAATAACTTGGATGCAAATAGGGTAACAGCTTGATGTGGTATCCGGCCGCAATGCCCTATATCACAGTCGTGCAAGACTGTTTTTGAACGGTCTGAATTACACTCTTACCGGTAAGAGTTTATTTAAAATTTGAATTATCCAAAAGTGTTTTAAAAGATCGAGATACGCGCACGTGGTACCTAGCCGGCACTCAAGTTTTTTCCCAATCCATACACCACACACTATCCTCTACGGGATGTTTTGTAAACTTACCATGAATATTTCGAGTAGTCACTTGATTAAGGGAAATGATTTCAAACAGATCCGAACATAGGTGTATTCGGGGTTATTTGATGCGTGTGAGTTACACTTGCATCATATGCTATCTACGCGTATCCAATGGTCCTAAACATTTGCCCGACTCCTTTTTCGCTTCGTAATCCAAGTGAGATCGTAATGTAGAGAATTGGCTTCCGTACCCTATCGGTCTTCCTAATCAGCACCAGATTCTTTGTAATCAAATTTCTCTATTTTTTTGGTTGTCGTACCATCGGGTGAATTTTCAAAAGAGCTAATAGTGTTCAAAATAATTGATGTATATAAAAAGAATGACCTACCTTAAAATTCATATTTTGCCCTTCTAACACTTTTAACCATTTTAGCAGATTTAGGAAACAACCCCTCAGTTATAAGTGGGACCCTCTTTATACACCAGAATATCGAGATACGTGGCCGGCTCTGACTTCTTTTTGAGAGAGCTCAAAATAAACCTCAACATGGGACCCTCTTTATATTTAATGAATAAAATAAAATAATTAAAAGAGAGAAATCAATCTTTATATTTAATGAATAAAATAATTATCGATAGATACAAACCCAATAAAACATACTCCCTCCGTCCCAATTTCTTGGCCCCTTTTGGGGAAATGGGTTTTTAAGGGGTGTAAAAACTTTGTATTGATTTTTCTATTTTGCCCCTAAATTCAGTCAATATTACTGTGCCCAAATTTGTGAGGCTAATTTATTATATGAAAGTCAAAACATATTCAATATGGATCTTGTTTGATAGATATCAATTAGTTTTATTATACAAAATTTTCAAAATCATAAAAACCGTTATAAAATAAAAGATAATAGACTAGTCAATTAAGATGGGAAAAGTACTTTTTAAGGGTAAAATTGGAAAGTGACCCAATTTTGATGGATGTTTTTAGAAGTGGGACAAATATTTTGGGACATCCCAAAATGGAAAGAAGGACCAAGAAATTGGGACGGAGGGAGTATACTACTATTAAATACTCTTTACACTCACGCTAATAAAGAGAGGAGAAGTTAACGAGGATATTCGAAAAACAAAACAAAACAAAACGGATTAGGCTCCTCTCCAGTCAATTAAAGGGACTAAACGGTTTTGAAGATAGGATCCGTTGAGAATATTTGGCACGCCAAAACTCATGTGAATCAAATATTGTTCAATAAGCTTTCTAAACACCTTGATTTATAAAAAATGAGTTTTTATCAGGTATTTCAAGATTTTTAAAATCTATATTTTTAGAGATAAATGTGTTAGAAAAGCATTAACAATTTCCGATTAACATGAATTTTGGTGTGCGTAATGTTCAACAAGGTCTATAATATCAACAGACCCCAGGGGTGGATGCTTTAAGGGGCAAGGGGGGTCACGTGACCCCCCTGAAATTGCAGATTTTTTTTTTTGAGTTAAAAATCTAGAGTTATAGATATGCAATTTCAAGATCAATGCTCGTTTCACCGAGGGAAATAGTGAGTTGTTACTTTGTGTGGCATGTTTAAACTTATCCAACTCATTCTCTTGTTTTGCAAAGGAGAAATTGATTCATCTTGCCAAGTTTTATCCAAAAAAGTTTTCTCAGGTAGAGCTCATGGTGCTTTCTGATCAATTTGATTCACATATTTTGACGTGCAATCGAATGATGTTTTTTCGTGCTTGAATGGACTTCTAAGAAAATGGTGGAGACCAGGAGAGATAAACAATAGCCTTTAGTTTACTTGCTCTTGACTTTGGCATTGATCTTACCAGTTGCGAACTTGCGACTGCTACTGTTGAAAGAGTACTTTTTGCGATGACCATTGTGAAGAATCGACTACGGAATCGAATGAATGATTTGTGGTTGCACAATTATTTGGTGGTGTGCATAGAAAGAGATGTTTTTGCTGACATTAACGACGATATACTCATGCAAAACTTTCAGAAAGATGAAAATCCGTAGGGGTTAATGTAAAAAGTTTTAGGAAAGAATCTATAATTTTGTGCGCTTATGTTTGAAATCTTTTAGAATACCTTAATTTTGACCTATTATATGCTTAGTGAAGAATGTTTAAACATTTTTTCTTCTCGTTATATTAGATTAGATTGGATTGTGATTTTTTTTCCCAATTATGCTTGAAAGGTGACCCCCTAGATGGAATTCCTAGATCCGCCATTGAACAGACCCCAACATCATAACGGACCCGAGAAAAGCTCGGAAACTTGCTGGACTGGAACGTCTATAATGACAGCATTGTTTCTAAGCTGATTGATGACATCAAAGTTGAAACACAACATAAAAAGAAAAATACTTCAGGGTCTCGTCAGCTTAACTTATGTGTTTGATTTTTTTGCACTTTTTGAATTTTGTCTTTATTCAAGTTTCGGTGATAATTTTAATTTTTTTCAATTTTTCTTATCAAGACGAATCACATGATCTAAAAAGTTTGATACAAACCTATAACAATTACAAAAAAATTGAATAAAGACACAAATCAAAAAGTGTGAAAAGTTAAGTGCAACGAGGTCCAAGTCATTTGGACTATTTTGCCCACTTCATTAAGCATTCTTAACGCCAGCTCTCTGCTGTTATGAATTAGAGTTTGGCTTGACCTTTTTTATTTTATAAATTTTTATTTTGATTTAATTTTATTTTAAAACAGTTCAAAAAATAAATAGTTTATTAAAGAAATGTGTTCGTTTTGGTTTATTTTTGCTATACAGAACCATTTTAATTCGCAAGTGGTGGCTAGCTCTGCGATAGAGCCCTACGCTGCATCTCGGGATTGAGTCTCATTACCCCCTCCTCCATTTAATAGATTAGGAATGATGAATGACATAAAAAAAAACCATTTTAATTCTAGATTGCTCAAGACAAATAAATATTTTCCAAATAATTTTAAATTAAAACTAATTGAATTTATTTTCTGCGTGTTCAATTACTAAGAAAATTGTGGACCCACAACTTCAACTTTGCCACTGGAGAAAAACTTTCCTGTAAAATAAATCCTGTCAAAAGGAAGGAATTTTAATTCCTTGCAATATTCTTTATCCAGAGAACACACCAAGAAAAATAAATTTCATTTTCTTTTACTTCACCTCACTTGACTTTCCATGGAATCTAGTACCCAAACATTTCGGACAATTGAACAGAGCCCAAGGTGCATAAACGTGTCATTTTAAAAATTTATCAATTTGTAGCTCGTAATTTATTAGATTGAAATTTTGTTTTAAATTCTATCAAACAATAATCGTTTACTTAAATCAAACAATAATCGTTTACTTAAATTGCCCTGTGAGGCTGTAATCAACGAATTTACCCTATATCATGCAAGTTTGAAGGAATTGTTTCTCCAACTACTTTTTTTTTTTTTTTTTTGGAGAATAGATAGAAATTTCATTATCTGTGTGAACGCCAGTACAAACTTCCGCCGGCGATAGGCGGAGACCTTTACAAAGCTTAGCTGTCACGATTTCTCTAGCTACTTGTTAAACCCTTAAAAGGCATGTAGGCTTATTGCAAGCCTATAGGACTTTTGTTCCTGTGTACCCAAAAAAAAATAGGACTTTTGTTTTGGGCCAATATTTTTATTTTGGATTGGTCTATAATATTGGGCCAACTTGTAATTCTAGCTCCTGGCCCAAATGACATTCTCTCTTTTGGTTAGATAATTATATATTGTACTACATCTTTTTTCCAACTTGAAACTCTAGCTCCCGGCCCAAATGAACAATATTAAACTTGTAAAAAACGAGAGAAAGGAAAGGAAAATAAAAAAGAAAAAAAGTGTGAGGAAAATAAGGAGAAAATTTTATTATTCCTAACACTCTATTTACTCTTTTTTTCTTCTTTTTCCTCTCAAACCAAATAAAGAGGAAATGTTTTAAACTTTCCCTTCTTTTCCTTTCTTTTCTCTAAGATCCAAACAAAGTCTAAAACTCATACCGGATGAAAAAAAAGAAAAAAAAAACCAAACCGAACTGGAGAACCAGTCCAAACCGATTTTTTTCCGTGGTTTTTAACTAGACCGGTTCGACTCTCGGTTCGTAGAAATTTAGAAATTAGAAACCGGTTCGGTCTCCGGTTTTGGGTGGTTTCGAATTGAACCGAACCGAACCGAACTGGTTATACATGTTATATATATATATAGGGAGCCCTTCTAATCCGGGAGTCCCATTTCCGGACCTCCATGATCCCAAATTTTTTTTGACGATCCGAGCCGTCCAATGTGTTCAGAAGGTGTTTTCAAGGGTCCACGCGAGAAATCTTCAAAAAAAAATACCGGGAAGGACTTGATCCAAGCAGTTTTCGCAAAAAATATATATATACAGTTTTTGCGAAAACTGCTTGGATCAAGTCCTTCCCGGTATTTTTTTTTGAAGATTTCCCGCGTGAACCTTTGAAAACACCTTCTAAACACATTGGACGGCTCGGATTTTCCAAAAATAATTTGCAACACAAAAAAAATTAATTTTTTCTCATTTTCGGGAGGTTTGGACTAGAAAATCCACCTATATATATATACATATTTTTAATACAAATAATATACTATATATTTACAAATACTAATATATAAAAGTCTCTTGTAATTTTCCCCACCCCAGACTCGACTTCCCTAACCCTACTACCGCTGCTGCGCAGCTGCGGCGAAACCGGCGATCGACTCTCTCTCTCTCTCTCTCTCTCTCTCATCTAGATCGGAATCAACCCAAGTTACCCAACCCCCTTCGGCCTTCATCTTCAGCCTTCAGGCCTTTTCGAGAATCTCAGCTACCAATTACCTCTGAGAATCGAGATCGAGTCGAGTAATCTCTCTCTCTCTCTCTCTCTCTCTCTCTCTCTCTCTCACACACACACACACACACACACACACACACACGTACGTCGTCTATTCGTCTCTCACTTATTGTTACGACTTACGAGTTTGGGTAATCGAGGGTTTCGAGTTTCAAACCTAGGGTTTCAACCGGTTACTCTGTGTACGTTAATAAATTGTGTTTTACTGGTTTTGTTAGATCCGTGATTCTGTACACACACACACACACAAATATGAGCCATGGTGGTTTTGTTAGATTCTGTTTTACTGGTTTCATTGATACTAACATAGATTTCTAATTTCTGGTTTCAACCCTAGGGTTTCAACATGCTTACCCCCGATGTGTTAGGGTCGGATATATAGATTTCTGATTTCTGTATACACATTACACACACATCTGATTTTTTATTTTTTATTTGTAATTTGTATGTTGTCTTGTTAAAGGTCTGTTGACTTAACCAAAGGTATAAATCTTCTGTGCCTTCTGCCCCTTGCGTGTGTGTAACTGCTCTACTTAGTAAGCTTTTTTTCTTTACTCCAACCGACTCACTAACATAAAACTTAAATGACATATTGACGTTGCAAGTATCACAATTCAATGGGACGTATGGCAGTAAATACTAAATCCACAACAAGTAAATGCGAATAAGTCTAATGATGAGTAGAAAATGTGTGTATGTCTTGAGTGGTGCTGCGATATAAAACTATAAAACAAAAATACCAAAACCCATGTATGAATATGACCTAGGAAATGATCAAAGATGATCAAAGGTAGCATTTGACACTATGTCTTTAAAACAAATTTGTTCCCATTTAGTCACGACAGAAAGATACAACTGTTTATTTGCACAAGTGAGAATGAATGGATTATTAAACTATTTTTTTTCCAACAAAGTGCATGCATTCAAACTCTCACCAACACACCCGTCACATAAATAGGGACAAATAAGTCATTTCCCCAACATTTACACTTCTAAAGGAGCAAACTTTCAGGGAATTACCAAGACTTTCAGACAATTGATGGGCAAGTGCAATGGAAAAATCGTAAAATCTTCAAAGGAGGTTGAGTAATTGGCGTTCTAGGGATAATTGGTGCGAAGAATATATTTCAACATTTCACCTAAATAGCATCTTCAAAGTTCGCCAAGATATTAATTATTAACCACAAAAACCCATTATCAAGAAACACCTCAAACAACATTTACCAAAAATCGCCTAAAATAGCTTAAAGTTTATACCTTGATGCACCCGATCTCGGGTAAACAAATGTTTAGAATCCCAATTGCACACAACATGGATTGATCACCATTCACTTGTATAAGTATCAAAAATCCCCTCATAGAGCACATATCGAGAGACAAAAAACATCCATCCATATACACATTCACATCTATATATAGGCAAAGAGAGAAATTGAGGGTCAAATAGCAAAATTAAGAAGCGCACGACTTGTAAAAAAACCCAATTTGAAGCAATTAAGCATGCAATCACGAATTCACGATCCAAACAACATACCTCAGGAGTTCTTTATCTCTATGGCGAGTCTGATAGTGAACCCTAGCTTTTTCTGAGGGATAAAACTATCCTCTATACCAATTTATATACTCAACAAATCGACAATTTCGACGGTTTCGATGAAATCTCACTGTATCTGACGGTTGCAGCTTCACAAGTAATGGGCCGGGCCGGATACTTTGAAGTAAAATGGTTGTGTACCTTGTTGGTGGCCCAATGTCATATCTTAGTCCGAATGTCCAATATACTATGTACGAGTCAAGCCCAATGTATAAATCATACTCATTCTACAAACAGAGTACATTTGGTTCGTGCCCCCTTTTTTGAACAAAAATATTAAGGAAAAAATTCATGTCAATCTTTATAAATCTCCGGTCCATTTCGGACCTTGTACGTTTTGGGTGAACTTAGTTTTGAAGTGGTTTTCAAGTTTCATGATTCGTGCTTCTTGTTGGTAACAGGATATTGTTACAGATTAAAATGCCTCGTTATGATGACCGACATGGTAACACTCGTCTTTATGTTGGTCACTTGTCTTCAAGAACGCGATCGCGTGACTTGGAGGGGCTCTTCAGCAGATATGGGAGGTGAGCAAATATTCCAATTCAAGTTTATGGTTGATCGTAGACTTTTTCTCTTTTGAAACCTGTTGTCATTTGTTTATACTTGTGAATATTTGTCTATTGCTACTAAGGCATTCATCTCTCTTCTTTACTGTCTTAGTGAATTCTGCATGGATGATAGCATTAAAACCCTTCTTCCTTGCATTTTAGTGTTTAGAAATGAAGAGAATGGTATACGAAGCACTACTTTTGTCTGCAATCTTGTCCTTTTCTTCCTTTTGGAAGAATCAAGTAATTGAGGTGGTGAAGGATCAGGATAAGGTGGTGTATGGGTCATTGATTCATATGATTTTATGGCTCATGGTAAATCGATAGCATTCACCATTTTATCCAAGACTGCTACTTTAGTTTCTGGATTCAGTCTTCAATCACTAGAGGGTGCGTTGCTGCATGGTTTGTCACTTTGTCTCCTATTACATGTTGGAGACCTTTAGTCATTTACCAAGCGAGGCTAGTTTTTGTGCTTGGATTTATGTTAACTGTTCATCATGTTATCTCTGAAGGAATATTACACCCTCAGGTGTCTCGTTTTTATAACTTGAATGATCTTGTTGAAGGTTTCTGGGCGTTTCCCTAACCTGGTGGTCAATGGTGGGAGGGTGGCCCTGGTGGAATTTCTTGCCGAGTGTCTAGGAGACTTTGGCGATTCTTTCTGTAGTCTTATTGCGTGTTTTTATGGAATTGGCAACAATCTCAAACTGGTGTTTAGTTCGTCTTGAAGGGCGAAGTGTCATACACTTCAGTACTTAATGATGGCCTTACTGTTTTGGCAACCATTTCCGCAGAGTACGAGATGTGGATATGAAGCACGACTATGCCTTCGTTGTATGTATCAGCCCTTGCCTCGTCTCTAATTTCCTTCTAATGATTGTACTCAAGGACTTAGCTGTTCTGTTGTTTAGAGAATTAGCATTCCTCTTCTTTTGTTTGTGCTTGCCCCACAACTTCTTTCTACAGGAATTTAGCGACCCACGAGATGCTGATGATGCAAGATATGGCTTGAATGGGAGGAGATTTGATGGAACTCATATCGTTGTTGAGTTTGCAAAGGGAGTAAGTTGCAATTACATGGATTTAGCTTTATGCTGTTGAATTCCACATCAGTATCAGCTCCTTATCTTTTAAATGTGCCAGGTTTTTTTTTTGGTGCTTCATCTAGTGCTTCTCACTTCTTGGATAATGTTTATGGATAAACGTGTCTCCTTTGGTTTTGTTTTATTTTTTTCTTTGGGAGTAGTCTTGTGGTTTGGTTATCACACCGTTGCCTTCTTTACCTCATAGATCATGACTGGTACTCTCTCTCTCTCTCTCTCTACCATAGTGTAGCAATATATAGCTACAACCTATGTTACATGGACTCGGGTGCGGATGCAAGTCCAAGTGTCGGACCTTCTTGAATTTAAATCTTACGATACTGGGATATGTCCCCTAATTGGGTGTGGGTATGGGGACACATCGTGGACACTTGTTTGGAGTGGATATTGCATAATTTTTTCAGATTATGTATTGTAAAATGTATTTAAAAATGTACTTTAAACAAGAAGGGGTTAAGAAAAATACTCCCTCCGTTTTGTTTGTCCCACACTCTCGCCTTTTTTCAAATCAAAAAATTAAGTGCTTCCGTGTATCATTTTTCAAATTTTTTCGCACCGAATTAAAGTACACGATGAGTACTTTAATTCGGTGTAAAAAAATTTGAAAAATGATACATGAAAACACTTTATTTTTTCGTTTGAAAAGTGGCACGACTTTTCGTAGTGGACAAACAAATAGGAACGGAGGTAGTATGATTTTGCTATTTTCTAGCAAATTTCCTAGTCTTCTGTAAATATCATGACAATTGGAGGATCCGAGTGTCCAAAATGGATACGCGTGTGAGACACACCGACACGGGTACTTCAGCCAATATGAAGGATCCATGTAACATAGGCTACAACCACACCCAAATGCTCATGTGTGTGGGGCCTTTGGGTTTGTGAGTGGGTGTGGTTTAAGACAATTTATTAGTCTGCGAGTGATGTTTATGCTGATGTTACTGTTAGTAAGTTTTCACCTTTTGTGGTTTCATTGTACTTAATGGAGTAATGATGCTTTTTATGTAGGTGCCACGCGGTTCAAAAGAATATCTGGGTAGAGGTCCTCCTCCTGGATCTGGAAGATGCTTCAACTGCGGCCTCGACGGACACTGGGCTCGAGATTGCAAAGCTGGAGACTGGAAGAACAAATGTTACCGCTGTGGTGAAAGAGGCCACATAGAGAGAAATTGCCAGAATAGTCCCAAGAAGCTCAAGTACGCAAGGATTTTCTAATTTTTCTTATGTTACGTATTGGTATAGTTTTGTAGGTTAGTACCTTGTCATATTGTTCAGACGTTAATTTGGTCTTGTTACAGACGTGAACGGAGTTACTCACGGTCGCCGGTGAGATCACACTCTCCTCGTCGCGGCAGAAGCCGAAGTCGAAGCTTTAGTCGAAGCCGCAGCTACAGGTTAGTTTTTACCTCTTTGGTGGATTGTTTATGAAAGTTTTATTTGTCATGTCCACTGCCTATACTTCGCACTCTGTAGTTGAAAGAGGCATCTGAATATTTCATGATGATGTCTGTATGGCATGAATATGGAGTACTCCGTAAGTACACATATTTTTTAATTCCTTCTTTCTGCAAGAGCATCTCCAACCCTTGGTAAAAAAATTTTACTCACACTAAACCTGTGCCACTCAAAGTTATGAAGGCTATTTTACTCTTTCAAATCCTACAATTTTGCCCTTAACAAAGTTGTCATTCAATTACTGCTTAGTTTTGAGTTTGCTCATTAGAGTGCTTCATATCAAATTTTAAGTTTTTCCTCAAACTTGGGTTGTCGTTGGTCTAACTACTTTCTGGGTTTTATTTGACGAGGAAGGAATTCCTCTTTTTTAAATTTTTTGGACTTCTTTTGTCAAGCTTTATATTAATGTTGATTTTGTTCTGATGTCAGCCGATCAAGATCTCCTCCAAGAAGAGAGCACCATGAGAAACGACCAAGGAGCTACAGTAGAAGCCCTGAGCCAAGTAGGGGAACTCCACCTCCTTCAAAAGCAAGGAAGCGCAGCCCAACACCCGAGGAAGAGGACGATGTTATCAGAAACAGGGATAGCCCTTCTCCTAATGGAGACAGGCTAGCCAGTGAGAGCCCCCGAGCAAATAGTGAAAGCCCTGAAAGGGATAGTCCTGCTGCTGCTGAGGGGTATCAGAGCCCTGAAAGGGAGAGTCCTGCTGATGAGAGCCCTGAACGGGACAATAGTCCTGCTGCTGCGGCTGGGAGGTATCAGAGCCCATCTGAAGCTAATGGTCATGGCCGCAGCCCTAGTCCTCGGGATTACGGAAGCCCTGTTGATGGTGGTGACGACGACGACGATGACGATAACCGCCGGTCCCCAAGAGGGAGTGAGTCACCTTGAATTCCGTACATGTGGTTTTTGCTGGAAACATGGAATACTACCCCGCCTATTTTATGGTTTTGTAAGACTTGGAATAATCTGGAGAGAGTGTATTACTATAAATTTTGATTCTCGAAGGCTTGTTTATTACTATATACTCCAAATTCTATTTGCGCCTCATTTGTTTTGTACCACACCAAATATAGCAGTAAATTATTACGTATTCTCTCCTCATTCCTCAGATCCACACCTTCTCTCTCCTTCCCTTCTCCACCACAGACGCCTTCATTACATGTCGACCGTTACCTTCTTCCTCGTCGGTCTGTTCTTTTCCTGCCCCTTCTTCCTTATCGACCTGTTCTTTTCCTGCCACCAAGAACCCTTTTCGTACCTTTTTTCTTAGAAAATAGTCTTTCCCTTGAAAACTTTGCTAATATATGCCCATCGTTGATACCACTCCTTTCTTATTCAAACTATTACTGGTCGGATTTGTTTGGACCAAATTGTTGGATGTCTGTTATTTATGAGGACTTGGTATTTCCAAGTTACGACAATTGATTTGTTCAGATCTATATTGCTGGACATCTTTGATCGTTTCTTGCATCTCTGTTGTCGGACTTCTTTTATTTATCAATTTTCCCATACTAGAATACCCCTGAGATTTTTGGGAATTTGGGAATTTTAACATGGATGCTCTAAAAGACCTGAGTTTGTTATTTGATAAAAATCACCCCATTTGATATGCATACCGGAAGTTGAATGTCTTAAACTCTCTATGGTTCTTTGCGGGACTTGACTGTCAGACGAATTGTGGGTCCATGTGAGGCCACCTTGGTCCCGTTCAATGCATAGAGCTCGCTGAATAGGTTACCTTTTATAAAAACTTGAGTACGATCCAACTTGAGTAACCACTTGATCAAATTTGTTTTTATTTTTATAAAGGAAATGATTCGTCAAAATCCCACTTTTTGTCCATTTTTGTTATATTAACGATCCAATATTAACGTCTCGTAAATGGTCTGATCAAAGCCTATCCCTATTTTCTGAGTCTGACTAGCTACTAAAATTCATCAATCTCACTTCACATGCAAATAATGACGATGCACCTATATGCAGCAGAGAGGGGATTGGTTTTACTCATTCCTGAACCTGTTTCTTGCGACGGGATGTGTTGGATGAATCAATTGAAAAAATCACCATTGTAGCTGTAATGAAACCGTAAGAATCTTGCGACGGGGTTGAACTGGGCATACTCCAGAGTATAACAATCAAAATTATGCCAGTTCGATGTATCCTTGTAGAGACCTCTTGAGAAATAGAGGCTTCATCATTTTAGCAGATCCTGCATCCCCACCACATAAGAGAAAAACTACAGTGAAATTTCCGGTTAACTTTTATCTATGATTCTGAGACTTCTAATACACGCGAATACAATTTTCTATACCACTTTCTATTTTTGTTTCGAGCAAAGCGTTTTCTAAACTACTTGAATCACAAAAGCATACAAATAATCGTTTATGTATGAACTGTACAAAGAGCTTTTGATTGCCAAGTATAAGTGATGCTATTTGTTAAACTATGCCGTCCAGAGGCCCAAGACCCAGCTCATCCTCAATGTCATCCACTTCCTCAAAGAGTTTTAGAAACTGGGCGTGCTCTTGTTCCCTCTTTCTCTTCTGCCAATACTTGTATGCAACCACTGATCCGACAACAAAGACAGCCGAAACCGAAACGCTGATTGTTAAAACTAGAGCCCAGTGCATCCCTTTCGCTCCCTTATGTGAGTCAGAGGTGTTATTAGAATCTACAAAATACCAAACAAACAAAAAAAAGAGTCAAATATAACAAGTAAACATGCAAGGAAGAAACAAGTGAATGGATAGGGAAAACAAAGCCAACGCAAAAGCAAGGTCAAAAGACGCCTAAAAGGATTTCTCACCTTCTCGGTTCAAACCAAGTATTGAGCTTCTAATATCAATATACGCTGCCTGAGAAACAAGACCACGGACATGGTCTTATAGGTTGGGGATGTGTTTGGATGTCACATTGAAAATTTAATTATATCGGGTGATTTGAACCTTTCATTTGCAGGGTAGATGCTTCGGTCTTGAACGAAGCCACCACAATGTAAAGCAATGATGATGGCGTAACCTGTAAATATAGTCGCTTAAAGAGAACCTAAAACTGATCCAACCTAACCTACTCTCATGATCATCCATTTTCTTTCTATAAACTGAGACCCATTCCGAAAGACGAGTTTCACCACATGCTCGACAAAATAAAAAATGTTGTGATTCAGTAGTGTCCTGATACACCGAAGCATTTTGAAGACCAATTATTTCCCAATATAGTCATCAAATTTGGCTCTGACTCTCTGAGGCTAAAGTCTCATCAAATGACATATGGGTATTGAGCAAACCGGTACTTCTCTTAGTTCCGTGACTCCTAGCAATAGTACCAATACAAATCACTTCGTTTCAGAGGAAAAAAAAGGATATTCAATCATCCACCAAAATTGCTGGGCCTTTTGATGCCAATGAATGAAAAATTCCGGTCTTTCCCCCGTAGTGTTTGATTTTAATGCACAAACAAAAAGGAATCAATGAAAACTAGAAATGCTTAAAATTTTGACAAGACCACATGGGTAATGAAATAAGTTCATCTTCACCAACCAGCCACAAAATGAGAGAAATGTTTTAAGAACCCTTACCCAATTCATGATGCACGCACTCGGGACACAAGAAAGTAGCATTCAACTCTTCGTCCTTCAAATGGGTATATCTTCCGTCAGGTTCACTAAAATCTGAAGGGCAAAACTCCCACTCATCAAATTCATCTGATTTGAAGATGTCTTTTTCGTAGAACCCACATCTCTTGCATTTTTCATTTGGAAAATCTGTCAGAGGCTGAAAATATATGGTCAAAAATTCAACATCATTAGCTTCTTCATATGAATTCTCCATACTTAACCTTAACAAAACAGATATCAGACTTGTCTATAAAAATCTAAAACTGCAAAAGCTAAGGCACAGATCAAGCAGTCAGTAGATAACAGACGCATACACCAAATCAATAGACTCTAGGAAACTTCGACAAGGAAACACTTGCACAACTCTCTTAAAATTAAAAGTAAAACATCAAAAGCTGAAACTTCCGTTTTAGACATTTATGGGCCCCACACTGGGAAAACACTAGCCAGGGAAGAATGGCAGCTATGTTAGGTTGAAATTCACAGAACAGGCCATGTAGAACACCCAGTTTCATAGTCTCAATTGCAAAACCTATACAGGTACATTAAGAACAATCATGGCGACCCTGAGCTAAAGCGGGGCCTGCTGTCGCTTTAAGCCACCAATTTTTCGCAAAATAGGGCCCCTTACCAGGTGAATTGTCATAAATAATGTTTATCTCACCTTATAACAAGTTAAGATTTTTGGTCAGGTTGTGCTGTACTTGTTGCTTGTAGTTTCTGATTACCAATTCAAATCATGCTAAGAGCATTATTTTCCCCTATTCATTTGTTGAGTAAGCTTTTTCCGTTGGCGATAATGCGGTTCCAACCAAAACCTTTGAATTTAAGTGACAATTTATCAAACAACACGACTAAACCATAGCATTTATATTATATCGCACTTAGAAAATGTGATGGTAAGATTATTTTGTTTGTCAAACTATTAGAGTTCTTTCTTGTTGATAACTTGTATTTGTTTTTCAAAATTTTATTTATCAATTTCGTATTTTTTTCTGCACAAATTCATACAAGGCCCCATTTTTAAGTTCACTCTAGGTCCTCGAAATGTCAGGGTCGGTATGCTTACTTTGGATCTTGTAAACAATAGACCAATGGACGAGTGACTCGTTTATCTGAAGAAAAAATCATATATTGTTATGACTAGACAAACCAGTTTTTTTAGATTTGTGGTAGATTGTGGCAAGCAGCTGCTATATTTCCAGCAACTTTTAGTCAAAGAACATGAAATGAGAAAGTTCCTCATCAGAACTCGTTACAAACCTGCCAAGATTCTTCACCCTTGAAAGTATAAGAGACATGTTTTTCCTTCACATCGGGCAAAACAGTTTTGTTCTCCCCTTTACACTGAAAGTACACTGTTGGTTTGGCTAGCCACTCATGCGTTTTGAAAATCTCTATGGAATCAAGCGTGACAACTGCCGACAATACAGATCCTGCAAAATTGGAAAGAAATAAACAAACATAAATAAATAAATTCAAAACACTAATGACCACAACTATCAAATATTCAAGTGTAGCATGTCACACTATCATCTAAGATGATGTCAACTATAAAGGAACATTGAAGTGGAAATAGAGTTCAAAATATCAACCAATTGAGACACGACACTTCTCAACCAAACAACCTTGCGAAGAGTTTATCTCGATTCATATTCAAGCTAATTGAAACAAAATGTGAGAATCAATGGGAGCACGATGCTGCACTATGATCAAATGGACACCAAAACGACTAGAAACCCAAAGTCAATATAACAACCAAAAGGAATAACAAAAATCGGCACTAACACATGCAAGACAAGCATATGAAGTAAGTGACACATTTTATGTCAGCTAAGCGTGTCCCAAACTTGCTTTCTGACCAGTCACCGAAAAAGGAAAATGGCAGGATATTGGGCCAGTTGGAGAAAACTAAATTCGTGATAGTGAAAGATAAAGACTTGAACTTCCCATATTTCAGAAACAAGATTCTTTGTCTTCTCATCAGTAAGTTGGACACCATCACTCCATCACCCAGATAAGGGATGAGCCTTGACACTCGCTTTTCCTTACGGACTCAGTTTTGTTGCAAAGAGCATGAGAAAAGTGACAAAAAGAAAGCAGCCTCAACATCTTCAGTAGCCACTGCTTTAGGGAGCCTACTTCCTCAAACCGACCCCGAGATCTCGAATTCTTAACAGACAGACTTAATTAGCTTGTTGAGATTTTGGGTTCAACTCTTCTTAACTTCTTGGGGCCACCTGCACAAGATCTCATGGTTCTCATGGGGTATTAGCTTTGCCCGGTCTATGTGTGTAGCGGGGCGTACATAGACCCTGGGATTAGTCGAGCTACGTGTAAGCTGGCCCGGACCACCCAGTTATAAAAAAAAAAAAGCTTGTTGAGATTTGAGTGAACCACCGCACAAAGCACAAAATAACTAGGGTTGGGCTTCGTGCCGTGTTGGTGTCTTGTCGTGTCGAATCGGGTTCGTGTCAAATCAGGTTCGTGTCAAAATGAGCTGCTTAACTAATCATGTCAAAAAAATGAACCCTAACCCGACCTGCTAGTAATCGTGTCAACCCGAACACAATATAGATTGACACGATTAACTTGGAAACAACCTTTTTAGCCAAATTTGACCCAATCAGACACGAATTGACACGATTAATTCGTGTCATTCTCGGGTTTTGCGCATTAATTCGGGTTAGTTCTCGGGTTATACGGGTTAATTCGTAACATTTTCGGGTTACGGTGTCGACACGAATAGATGAAAAGGTTAATTTGCGTCATTCTCGAGTTATGCGGGTTGAACCCAGACCCAACCTATTTACTAATCGCGTTCTCGGGTCGTGTCATATACGTGTTTCGTGTCAGAAATACTCAACACTAACTTGCTAACTTTGTGTCGTGTTCGGGTTGTGTTATCGTGTCGTGTCATAAATTTTGTATATTTTTACAAATAAATTGATATTTCTTTCATAATACAGAAAGTACACTAGACCACAAGATATATATCATCTCTTGGGATAAAATATCATCTCCTAGTTCGGCCCCATCGAATCAAAATCATAGCTTTGCCTGAAGCAGCCAAAACTAATTTACTTTTGTACTGACCATAATAGCCAGAGTAGTTCAAAATTTTATTTTTGGGTAAGGTAAAATATATAGCACCAGAATACTCAAAACAAAACAGCAAATCCAAAAGTAAAACTAAAAACCCAAAGCAAATGAACCATTAAAGGGCAATCGAATGAGAGAATTCCTATTCATACGCATGAACTTGATTTTCGACCTAGTACCAGCTGCATAAAACAAATATTTACACACACACACACACACAAACAAATAAACGAATTCAAATATCTCTATAGATTTCAGTAAGAATTACCAGGAAACCAGCTGAGGAAAAGGACCGAAAACAGGAGAAAGGGATGAAAAGCCCTAGAATTCAACCGACACCTCAACGACATATAGGTTTTTGGCACTCGTCGGAAAATTCGATCGATCGTCCAATAATTCAGGCTTCTTCTTCCTTAAAGACGGCAGGTTCTCAGAAAAATTTTGAGAGCTCCGTTTCGGCTTGAGGGAAGAAATAAGGGGGGAGAGAGAGAGAGAGAGAGAGAGAGGGGTCGTTGATCGGTTCGCGCGCTATTTTCCTTATAACTATTCCTCTCGGGGCAAAAAATTTGGACAACAAATTGCACTGTCTATTTGCTGCAATCAATAGGAGTAATTCGGATTTGCTAATCAACTCTGACGGGAGTGAGAATTGTGGGTGCATGCAGTGCCTCCGCTTTGGAGCTTATCTCGGGTCCCGTTAATTGATCCAAACAGTGCATTATGTTCGACTTGTAAAGTATGTAGTTCACATAAAAATTCAGGTTGATCAGACTTCCGTAACTATATTTTCAAACTGTATTTTTCTTAGAAAACGAAAAACTCAAAGAAACTGTTATATAGGTGATTTTTCTTTCTTACAAACGGTAAGCTAAATGGTCACCATTTAAATAGTTGCCAATTTCAGATCTAACATGTATTTTTACGTCTACTTACTAGACGAGACGAATAAAATGAATAGTTTGGATCAAACAATGGGACTTGGGGTGGGATCCAAAGCAGCTGCACACGGCACACCGTGTGTCCCCAACTCTGATGAGTAAGAATTGATTAGCAAATCCGAACTATGAATTTTAATAGTGTACGATGTATGCGAGGATTGGAGAAGATATAGACTCTTAACTATCCGAGGTAGTGTTCGGTTAGCGCGAATTCATTGGAGAAAAAATGGGGAAAAATATGTGGAATCAACGAATTTGATTTTATACATCCAAACAATTGCTAGCATGAAATGTTTCTTTTGCAACTCGAATTATTTACTTCCTCGATAAAAATGATCTTTCTTTCTTGAAAATTCCACATCTTAACAGCCTGTTTGGGCGTTGTAGTAAATTCATTTTGCATTATTTCGTTTGTTTGGGCACAAATTATAAAATGTAGTATTTCACCAAATTACACATTTCAATATTCATTTCCTGCGGAGCATTTTTATTCTCATCATAAATTCATAGTACTATCTTTCTGCAAAATCTGTTTTGCGCATCTTTTATCATTTAATTAATTTCAAAGTTTTTTTATAATAATAATCATAAAATATACATTCTACAATCTATAATTCAAAATGTAGAAAAAAAAAAACTCCCAAACACCCCTAAATGCAGCGTCAATTTTCTTTGTGCACCTCTAAAATATTATTGGTATATAGTATGTCACATGACCAAACGTTTTTGGTTGAAGTTTTGGCCTCAAGGTCAAGAAAGTCCAATAAAAATTAATTTTTTTTTTCAAAGAGTGCTGACCGTGTCGTACCGAGTCAAAAATACATTTATAAAAACAAGGAATTAACTACTACTCCAGAGAATAGTGGCTAAGTCCGAGTATCGATCCACGGAGACAGATTGGCTAAATTACATTATTTTCGATTGATCTCTATTTTAATTCGAAGGCAAGATAGTTGATTGATTTGATTCTCAAGAGTAATTAAACTAAAGAAAAATGGTAATTGATTAAATTGGTGGAGAAAAATATCTAAGGTTCCGAATCCACACCGACCACGTAACAATGTTATGTGTAGGTTAAGTTTATTATTCGAATAATAATTGTCAAGAAAATAATTGTGTTGTTAACAGGCATGGACTATCCCATAGCACGGACCGTCTCGCTGGCACAACCCGTCTCTTTCACGGGCTGTCCAGTGGCACGATCCGTCTTACGAGCATAATCCATCTCAGTCACCCAAGCACAAACACTGAAAGCCATTGCATAACTCGTATTTGTGAAGCATGCGTACAAATACTCAATTGATTGAAAGCATTAAAAATCGTTCCGTGCAATTGAAACAAAACGGATTCTAGTTATACAATCGATTCAAATAAATAAATCTAGAACCTATACATAAACAAAAATTACTTGGAGCGGAGCTTCATCTTCCCCTAGACGAGGGGTTTAGCCGAACATGGCAACTGGACTGTGGTTGGTTCCAAAGAACCTCTCTTCTGATTTCTGTCCGAAATTTGCCCCCAAAGGGGTCTCTGTCCGCCCTCTTCCCCCGAGGTCTCCTTCCTCCTAAAAATGTGTCAAGGCAGCCTTATGTAGGCAGAGGAGAAAGAGTATGAGTAGCTTGGAATTATGGACCAATGTGCCGCCCTTTAAATTCCTACTGACATAGAGTAATAGCATGCCGGAGTGGTGTCTTGCATTTGGATCAGATCCAAGAAAAAAACTCCACTACTGAATTGAATTTCCTTGGTTTGCACAATTCCCTTTGAATAAACAACGAATTCTTCCACTGGGACTTGATAATAGAACAAATGCTCGCCAGTTACTCCACTGAGAAAATGATCCAGTGTTGCGCTCGCGCGGCACACAATTCTCTTAATTTAACGCCTAATCCGGTACCCCGCTCTTGGAACCTACAATTACAAAAAAATACAACAAAAGATTTTAAATAAAATAATAAGTGACATAACAAATGTAAATTAGACAGCCTAAATGTACACATCTTGGCACTTATCAAGTGCCTATAGACCAGGGTGAACTAATTTTCTTTGTGAACTCCCAAATAGGGGTGGGCGTCGTGTCGTGTCGTGTCGAGCCGTGCACGTGTCAAATCAGATTCGTGTCAAAATGACCTACTTAATTAATCGTGTCAAAAAATATGAACTCTAACCCGACCTACTAATAATCGTGTCGTGTTCGGGTTAACCTGATTAACTTTTTTTTTTTTTTTGCACGGTGATTTTTTTTATTATTAATCCACAGTAACCATTACAATAGATTAGAGGGACTAGATATCAAAAAGAGTAATTATAACCAACCAAAATTATGTGTAATTATAGCCGGCCAAGACGATGTGTAGGCTTAGAACCTCAGCCACCATAACAAAACCTTGCAAATTTGATAACATGGAGAGAATAACTTGTATATCAAAGGATAACCTTCAGCTGCAGCAGGACTGAGCTTGAAAACTTTCATGCATAATTTTAGAACATGAAAACATTCAAGTTAATTCGTGTCATTTTTGGGTCGGGTTCGGGTTATCGTGTCGACACGATTAGACGAACAGGTTAATTCGTGTCATTTTCGGGTTATACGGGTTCAACCCGAAACTTGACATGTTTCCTAATTGTGTTTTCGGGTCGTGTTATATACGTGTTTCGTGTCAGAAATACTCAACACTAACCCGCTAATTTTGTGTTGTGTTCGTGTCGTGTCATAAATTCCCACCCCTACTCCCAAACGCCCCTAAATGCAGCTTCAATTTTCTTTGTGCACTCCTAAAATATTATTGGTAATTTGTCACATGACCAAGCGACTTTAATTGAAGTTTTGGCCTCAAGGTCAAGAAAGTCCAATAATTTTTAAATTTTTTTTTTTTTTTATACCAAAGAGTGCTTATAGACCAGGGTGAACTAAAACCAACCAAACCGGAAAAAAAAAAAAATCAGACTGAAAAATTGGTTTGATTTTGTTTTTCCTAAGTATTGGTCCAATTCGGTTAGTAATTTTTCAGAAAAAATTGAACCGGTTAGATTTCTTATAAGTATATACTAAAAACTATAGTATTATATATACAGAGTAACTATCTAGTCCGGGAGTCCCAGATCCGGGACTCCACCTTCCCGATATTTTTTTGAAAATCCAAGCTGTCCAATGTGTTCAAAAGGTGTTTTCAAGGGCTCACGTGGGAAATCTTAAAAAAAAAAAACACCGGGAAGGGCTTGATCCAAGCTTTTTCGCAAAATTGTAACTGCTCGGATTTCCCAAAAACAATTTTTTTTTTTTTTCCGGTAAACCAAGCTTGAAAATAAAAGGGGCAAAACGAATATACAACCTACAGGGGGCATACCCCAGGGAGGACAAAACAAAAAGAAAAAAGAAAAAGAAAAAGAAAAAGAAAGACTAAATTGAGGGGATGGCCGAAAGGCTACAGTAGGTAGGGAAATGGTGTGATCAAGAGGACAACCCCTCTACAAAATGAACATAACATGTCCTTTGGTACACTACTACACTGCAAAGAGGAATATACAGCTAAAATGAGTGGAAATTTGGGCATGACCACTGGGCATAATGGTTACTACCACAGCTCTGGAAGGGACAACTATCCAGTAACAAACAACAACAAAGATAGAATGATGATGAAGAAAAACAGCAGCAGGAATGGTCCAACAAGCAATAGCAGCAAAGATGGACAACAGTCCAGTAGCAACTGCCATGCATGGCAGCGACAGATTCAGCAACAATAGCAGCAGCTTACTATAAGGCTGGGACTTAGCATAACTCAGAAAAGCACACAACATAAAGGAGGGCCCAACTAAGAAAGCTAAGCCAGGCAATTCAGCTATAATAGAATAACATTAACAACCTCATTGAAACCTAAGTGTATAATGGCTCACCCTACCACGCCCTTGGAATCCTCGCACTTCTTTTCACTCTCTAAAGGACCGAACACCCTCACCTTTACCTCACAAAGTTCCCCCACTAGTTATTATCTCCTCTCACAAAAAAATTCAGAGGTTCAATCGCACAACTCACATTGGCACTCAGATATAGTGGTACTCACAACTCATAACTCATTTGAGTAAATCCAATCAGAAAATGTCACCCATGCAACCAATGCACATAGAGCCAACCTGCAAAGCTGCACAAGGCACAAAGATATAGATATATGCTACCTGATAATAGAAGTAAATAGGTGGCCAAAGCTCGGTCTGCAGAGTTGGTGAGCACTCCAATTGAAGCCTGGTAGAATGGGTGATGGAGTAGGAATCTAAAAAAAAAAAACAATTTTTAAAAGCATTAAAACACCGAAAAACCCTCAATCCGGGATCTTTAATAGGATCCGTGGCGTATATATACATATATAGATATGGTAAAAAAAGAAAAGAACTCCTTGGGCTACAAGTGTTGCTGGGTTTGGCTATTTGGGCTACATTATTATTGGCCTAGATTATTGTTGTGCTAGAATTATTGGTTGGCCTTTTGTATATGCTTATGATGGAGTTTTAATTCAAGTTTGTGAATTTTTTGGCCCAATAATAGAGGGGAAAAAATCTAGTAATCCAGGTCCAATTAACATTTTCGATACCGAAAAAATCGGGAAAAAAAAGCCCGAATTGAATAACATAGAACCAAGCCAAACCGAATAACAACAGTTTGATTTGGGTTTATATATTTGGAAATAGAAATATTCGGTTCCGGTTTGGAAAAATGCCAAAAACCGAACCGATTATACCCCCTACTAGACCACTAGATAATATGCAGTCAGTGATCTCATACCACATTAACGAGCTAGAAGTTGAGTTTCCACTATCGTCTAAACGGTACTTTTGATATTTTTTGCTAGTGTCTACAGCGTGAGAAAAGTTATTCTCATCACATAAATCACAAAAATACAATTACGGAAACTAACTCACTCTAAACTACCATGGGAAGATAATATTTTTACCAGAAAATAGAAACTCACCCTGAGTTAGGGCAGGATTGATAAAGAGACTTTAATTATTAAGATCATTAATCCCATTAATTTCTCGACAGTTTTTTTTTTTTTTGAAAAGCAGAAGAGGATTTCATTAATTTCTCGACAGTAATACTACTTGTAACAGCAATTTAGGAAAAAATTTGGGGTACCGAATGCGTACCACGTGTCCATGCCGAGCACGATATCGGCCGTCCAAAAGTGTTTTGGACGGCCCAGATTGATTCGCTCTCTCTCCTCTCACCTGACCACTCTCTCTCCTCTTTTTCTCTCTTCTTTTCCCGACCGTCGGATCGCACTTTGGACGGCTGAGATTGCCGAGTAGGTACCACGTGGGCAATATCCACCCGGCATTGAAAAATTTCTCGCAATTTAGCCATTTCTGTGGACTTCCTTAAACTACGATGCCACCAATAATTATGACCTAAAATAAAAATGTCTTGTTTTCCTCTCTCCCCTCCGCAGTTAGCCAACGTCCTAGGCCACCCACCAAAGTGGCCCATCTAAAAAACCTACGGAACAACAACCCCCCAACAACCACCATGCCAATTCCTCTGTTTCTCAAAGCCTTGATCATCTCCACCTTCCTCCACGCCCTACTCGGTCCCGCGGAATCGAGCGTGGAATGCGCACCACAATCCGGTTCCGACATTGTTGCGAATCTTATTCCATTGCCGCAAAACCAACGCTTGACATCCGACGCACAAGCGTACCTCGACGCCCACAACGACATTCGTCAAAAGAAGGGCGTTCCGCCGTTGCAATGGGACCCTAAGCTCGCCCAATACGCAAAGAATTGGGCGGACCAAAGCGTCAATGAGTGTAACCCTCATCACCACTCTGGCGGGCCGTATGGTGAGAACTCCCTGTGGGAGCAATACGACGAGAGGACACCAGCAATGGTAGCCAAGGTGCGTCTGCATTAACTTGTTTTAGAATTTTTTTTTCATCAATGAGCGCAATTTTGTTCACCGTTCTTAAAAGAGAGTGAACATTACCCTCACTCTTATTGGTTGAAATGTTGTAGGTCCCGTTAAAAAGTGATGTCCTCCCACCAAAAAGTAATGTCATCTTACCGAAAAGTGTGTTACAAGGATGGGATGTCCTACAAAATTTCAACCAATAGGAGAGAGTGAACAAAATTACACTCCAAAAAAACTTAATTTGCATTTGTTAGTTTTGCATTGATTCTTTGTGGATTATTGGTTCGTCTCGCCGAGAGAAATCTAAAGAGTAAAAAATTATTAACTATATTAATTTTTTTGTAAATAAAGACAAAATAATCCAATAATCCACAAAAATTTGAATTCTTTTTGTCTTTGGTGAATTTTTAAAAGTTATTATAACAATTTTTGACTTTTTGGAGTCATCTCGTCATGACGAACCCAATAATCCACAACAAATTTGGACAGGCGGTGCGTGCTGTCTTGGCAATCGACGGCGCAGATTAGTTCGGTAATGGATGGTGGAGATATGTTTGGGTCCGAATAGATGTGTGCCGTTGATCGCCGAGCACAGACGGCTCTAATGAGGTCAGCACGCATGCTGTCCTTTAAGGGACAACACGCGTCTGTTTCCAAAAAATCTACCCAAAACTAACAAATGCAATTTTTTTTAAAATAAATATAAACAAAATTAAATAAATGATTTATTTTTACCAAAAGCACGTCTGAGTTTTATACGATTTGGGATATTGTTTGTTTACCATAGGGGAGGGATATAAGCTCACTAGATATAAATTCCTATTTCCTGCCGCCAATATTGATCGGAATAACCGAATAAGTATACCACCTGGGACGAAATCAAGATTTTTTTCTGGGCGGAGCCCGAATTTGAATTATTTTTGTCGTTGGTGAACTTTTTAAAAGTTTTTATAATATTTTTTTTACTTTTTAGAGTCATTTTGTCGTGACGAACCAATAATCTACAAAAAATCTGGACAGGGGTGCATGCTGTCCCTTAAGGGATAGCATGCGGGTTGACCCCATCCGGGCCGTCTGTGCTTGGCGATCAACGGCGCAGATCAGTTCGGTAATGGACGGTGCAAATTTGTTTGGATCTGAGCAAATCTGTGCCGTTGATTGCCGAGCACGGACGGCTTGGATGGGTCAGCACGCATGCTGTCTCTTAAAAGACAGCACGCTCCCGTTTCCAAAAAATCTACGCAAAACTAACAAATGCAAATTTTTTTTGAATAAAGACAAAAAAATAAATTAAATGGTTTATTTTTGCCAAAAGCACGTTTGAGTTGTACGATTTGGAATTGTTTGTTTACCATAGGGGAGGGATATAAGCTCACTAGATATAAATTCCTATTTCCTGCCGCCAATATTGATCGGAATAAGTATACCACCAGGGACGAAATCAAGATTTTTTTCTGGGCGGAGCCCGAATTTGACATGTACTTTCATGTATTCATACAAATCAATGTACTGTGTTCATTTCGTAAAACCCTAGAGAAAATATTAAAATTCGAACATAGTTACGTCCCTATATATCACACGTACCCAGTGGCGGACGCAGGATCGCCGTTTTTGCAAAATAAAATTTCTGACTCCATCCCCGCAGATTTGGATCGACGAGCAGGTAAATTACGATCAAGTCAAGATGCAGTGCAAGTGTCAACCGGAGACGTCGACATGCATGTGTGGGCATTACACCCAAGTTGTTTGGAGCAGAACCAATGCCGTAGGTTGTGGCAATGCCACTTGCAATAACGATTTGGGCGTCCTCATTGTCTGTTCCTATAATCCCCCGGGGAATTATGTGAACCAGAACCCCTTCCAAAACGGACATCCACTGCCGTCCACGGGCCTTCCCGGGCCGAGTGGCGCAAAAAGACTCAGGCGTAACAGGCGACATGGCGCAAAAATGCTCCACAGGCTGCGTAGGGCGTCAAAGCCCATTCTCCCGTGACGGATTATAGGCCGTCACGAGTACCGCGCCAAAACAAGTTTCACAAGTACATGGACTCGTTTTTGTTTATATGAATATACATAATTATGTAAATCTACAATGTTACCGTTTCATATGAACAATGTGACGTACGTAAAAGGATATTCTTGTGTAAGAGCAATGCTACGGACACAACTTTAAAACACAACTGTGTCTGTGTTTTAATTTTTATAGTTGTGTTCCTAAACTTTTTGTTGTAAAGATTCATACGATAAATGCAAAAGAAAAGGGCAGATGGTAAAAAAAAAAAAAGTGCCAAATATTACATTATTTATATTTCTTTTTTTCTTCTTATATCCAATACAAAAATTTTGGGCCCTGCCTCAGCCCAAGTATAAGACCTCAGGGCCCGCCTTCGGCCATGATGAGCTTCACTCCTGAGGTTGTTCTTGTCTCCTTCAGGCCTTCGTACCTGATGCAATGTACATACAGGGTTCAATTATGTCATTTATTGCATTCGACATCGCACCAGCAAATTTGTTTTTAGAGTGGTCGCATAGAGTAACATTGTGTAATTAAATACATAGGTGCACTATGGGCTCAGCATCCCTCTCTCACGATAACGCTCCCGCAATTTGAACCCATGACTCTCTCTCTCTAATACCACTTTTCAGACCGCTTTTTCACCATCTCTTATAAAACCAATTGATGTTAGAACATCACTAATGACATACTCAAATGTGAATTCATTTAATGGATTTCTAATGTTAGCAATGTGAAGTGCAGATTTTTAGAAGCCAAAAACCCATAATCTACTCTCAAAATTTTCACAAACAGGCAGGCTTCTATCGCTCTTCTATAACAAAAGAATTTATGAAGTGCATATCTACTAGGAGATGGTGTTATTAAATAAACAGACTTTTCCTAATGTTAAATCAATGGGTTTTTCTTATTATTATCTCTCCCCACTCTCTTTATGAGTCTCCTCCTCCAAAAGTGTTCTTGAAAGTGGATTAGTGATAAGAAAAAGAAAGTGGATAAGTGATATCCTGAGTTGTATTCCTTTAAAGTAAAATTATTCTTTGTTGAGTTGTATTGCTTTTGCTCGGGATTTTCCTCTGTTGTAAGCCTGGCTTTTTAGTTGGTATAAAAATTTTCATTTACCCAAAAAAAAAAATTGTGACGAAGAGATAGAAAGGTAAACTGAAAGGGAAAAAAATATTCGGACAAACTTTTAACCTAAAACCTAATTTTGTCTTTTCTCGAATGTTTTTAAGTTTAGTTTATATTGATTTTATTTATTTTTGGGTAAATTTCACTGACCTCCACTGAGGTTCTAATAATTTCACTGTTCTTCCTTGCTTTACAAATTATTAGCTGAATTTTCTCATTCCATTAAGTTCACTCTAACACTGTTACTTTTGACTAATAAATGATTGGAATCAAGGGTTGAGGCATGGTGGGCACTTCACCCCACTGCCCTGCAAATTTTTCCTTCACCCCCACTGCCCTCCAAATTTTTCCATTACCATTTCATCCTCTTACTTGGAATTCTATGACTTGGACCCTATGGCTAAAATGAATTTGCCCCAAGGGTAAAGAACTCCTTCCAAAATTGCATACTTATCCCCATTAAACACTAAGATTTCACTAATAAACGACGAACAATGCGCAAATAAATCCAAAAAGGTAAAAATATATATCTTGCAAATATCATATACAATTATAAGTTTTTTTTTTTCAATATTTACAAGATATAGCAAAGACACTTTTTCATATTCTCCACCGATTATAAGGGAGGTCATTAGCATTTTCTAATACTACTAAAAATCTACTCTATTTTAATTGGGAAACAGGAAAAGGAATTGACCCCATTGTTGCAAAATTCTTGTTCCACCACTAAATTTGAAATACGTTTAAATATTAAGGTAAACTAAACGTATTGAATCTATTAAGCAATAATTAGAAAGAGCATTTTAGAACGATAATAATCCACTTTCAATATATTATTTAACTCATCTTGAAGTAGCTCAAGTACGCTTTCTTCTTCTTTTCTTCAAATGATTGATGGGGTGAAATTCAAATTGATTTTTTTTAAATCGAATGTCTGGACCAATTTGCATGCACGTTTACTAATCCAGGGGTTATTAAGTTAATGACCGACATTCAAATCCAACCTTAAGTGTCCATTCGATTAATGTGAAAATGATTGAAAATGCAAGAAGGAGAAAATGATAAACACTTTTGCAGTGTTTGATTAGCATGAAAATATGCTAGATCTAAGTGTATTTTCTTGTACAATTAAGGTAAGCATGATTGTACACGTTCCATTTTCTTGCTAAAAACACAAGGAAATTTTATCTTCTCAATAAAGTTGCCATCAGTTATGAAACTTACCATTGTATCCATAATTTTTCATTTCCTATAATGATTCCATAATGTATACTAAGGGTAAATTAGTAAATATATTTATTTTCTTGCAAGATTCTCATAAAATTTCTCATTTTAGTCAAACAATCTTTTCACCTTTTTTTTTCCTTCACTTCGCTTTCTCTCATTTTCACTTTTCAACATAATACTTTCTAATCTAACGGACCCTAAGGATTCTTTCATGAAGTATCGCAGCCACTAGTAAAACCCCATTTACCACCAACCATGAAATCTATGTGCTCAACTACCTTCCATCCATTTGACTGACTAAAACCCTAGTACGCATGATTTTGTAGCTTAACGCATGATTTTGTAGCTTAACCCTATGCCTACAGAGAAATTTGTACAGATTTTACACGGATGGTTGGAACTGTTCATATTTTTCAAAATAATGTTTACTAGTATCCCGCGAAAATTCTGCTCGATCAGATATCGGTAAATATTCTATCGGTTCATCCAGTTTTTTATTTAGCCAATGGTTTATTCTGAATAAAAAACTGGATGAATCGATGGAGTATTTACCAATATCCGATTGAGTTGATTTTTACAGGGTACCAGAAAATATTATTCCGAAAAACATGAACGGCTCTGATCATCCATGTGTGACCCGGAGTGGGCCCAACACATAGTGGCAGACACATGATTCCTACCGCGGGGTACCAAATCATATATATTCATAAATTAACAACAAAATATCATCTTTATATATTACTAACACAATTTTAAGGGGATCTTTCTTCATAATTTTTATAAACAAAAACTAGATCAATCTATATGAAATCTGTACAACTTTCTTTGTACGAATAGTATTTCTTTTCTTTTTCTTTTTTTTAAAAGGGAGAAAGAAAAGTCAGTGTCAAACTGAGGGAGGTTTTTTATTGGAGTATTATTTTTATGCTAAGTATGGAAGTAAAGGGGCGACCAATATTACACTACAAGGTAGCAATTCCTTTGGGCGTGATTGTTGAGTTTTTTTTTTTTTAATCTACAGTGGAATGTCCGATTTGAACAATAATCGAGGGAGGTGTTAATGGTGGGGAAACATGCTTGTGCTTTTTCTTTTTCTTTTTGTCATTCGTCATTCTTAATTTATTACATGAGAAAGAGGAGGATTGAACTCGATCCCGAGGTGCACTATGAGACATCCAAAAGTTACCCACCACTTGCCGACTTGCGGAAACATGTGCTTAGATAGGACACTTCTCTGGCCGAAGCTACTGGGGAAGGAACCAAATAAAAAATGCGTCATATGCCCATTGCCATTGAGTATATATTGGAAATTTGGAACACCTCATAACTCATTAATCTTGTTGAAGAATCAAATGCCCTTTTTAAAAAAACATAAATGCAAATGCTTTCGGCGCTCAAAAAATGAATATTATTAACAGATTCGTCTTGGGTTGAAGATGGCTCCCCACCAACGCAGGTTGGTTCAAGTAGTTCGGCACTTGTTCCCTTTAAGCAAGGTCTCGAGTTCGAGTCTTGTGAATGGAGGAAACTTGCGCTGGGAGAGCTTTACCCCTTCGTGGGCCGACCCGGCTCGAACTGGATTTAGTCGGGGTCCAGAGGGCTTCCAGATACTGGTGGTTTAGACCCCAAAAAAAAATGGCTCCCCCTTTTTTTTTTCTTTGCCAACATGATCAAACCCAACCTGTCAGTGGAAATACCTTCTTTTTTTTTTTTTCGAGCACATCTACCATGAAGCTAACCAATGTGCTAACCACCTCGCCTGAATGGGAACTGAACGTGGCGATGAGACGATGACCGGGTCGTTCTAATGGTCCTCTTTCTCTAAGAGACTTTCTGATCGGTGACAGCCTCAACACTAGGCAGCTACTTGATTAGTTTAGTTGTTTGGTCTGTATTAAACGTAAATCTTCGCTAGCTAGCTCTGAGCCGGCCGTGATTCTAATGCAAACGGCAAAGAAAATTTTCATTAATCACAATGATCAAAAGGGGGAATCATTACAGAAAAAGTAAAAAGAAATGCATTGAGAGAATTTTGAAGATTAACTAAAGACTCTCCGAGTGTTGCTACTCGGAAAAACGTAACCTAGATTGTAGATACCCCTTACCCGCTCAATTTTTTGATAAAAAGATTTAGAAAAAAAAAGAAACAAACAAAACGGCCAACCTGTGACTAGAAATACCTTCTTTTGGCAGGTAACGTTATTCCAACTCAAGATGTCATGAAAAAGAATCATTGTCATTTTATTTGACTATACCAATATTAATTCATTCAACCGTATATTTTTTTCAAGACATGTGATTTCATCAGGCATTTTCCAGAATATTCGCTATACTTAGATCTTTTGTTTAAATGTTCTTCGCGTTAGGACCTACAAAAGGAGCGATTCTAGTCATAGACTGGTGAGCCCCGATAAATAAAATAGTTCAGTCTGGGATTGAAGAAGTTAAATGCGACCCAATTTTTAACTAGTATATAGTGAAACCATGTTGCTATGTACATTGCGGAGTTTAATCGAATCTCAATATTGTTATTATTATTATTTTTTTTTTGTAGTATTTTAGGATTGAGCCCCATTTTCTACTTTCCTTTCTCTACCACGAGAAAATTTTGGGTGCAAATAGGGTAGCACGTGGTGTCTGACATGGCCACATGGTACCTGTAACGCTCCATCAGAGTCGTCCATCTCCGCAATCAATGGTCCGGATTTTAAATAAACTCTTCCAATAAATTAAAATCTGGACTGTCCAATATATTTTTGGACAGCCGAGATGCGCGACGGGTAGCGGCACCTAAGTTTTTCTCCAGTACCACATATTTTTTGTCTTTTTGGTTTCTTTCTTTTTATAGTCAGATTTTTATAACTAAGGTAGATCAACCTGCCGAGTTGTAATAATCCCTAAGTAACTCTCACCATCAATAAGCAACTAGGCATGACTTTACGTGATATGCAAGGTCTATCATATTCAATATTCACAAATAAACTTTTCCACAATAATATATTCTACATGAATAATATTTTATGGTAGGAATATTCCCAGAAGCTTCTGAGTTTTACCACTGGGCAATTCCTCATCCAAACATGAGTTTTTCAGAGGCATCAGATTCTACGTATAATTTTTTCAATTTCTTCGCACCAAATTACAAAACTATTTTTTTTTTGGAAGGGTCAAATTAAGAACTCAATTAGATCTTTAATTGGTTCGAAAAAATTGAAAAAATTATGAACGAAAGTACTTTATTAATTTTTGGATTCGAAAATTACACGTCTTTTTTTAGTGTACACTAAATATCGGCATCGCACAATGGTTACGACATTTAACCCATTAGAGAGTGATGGCGACGACTTCCATCTTCCCAGTAAGAGCACGAGCCGACCATCTTTGCTGCGAAGGAACCTATAAGTCAAAAAACTATCATACAGAGAACGAAAATGTTAGGATACGGGAAAACTTTCCCCGAAAATGTCTAGGAAAGAGAAATGTGCCCCTTCCTCTTTCCTCAACATTTTCGAGGAAAGTTTTCCTGAACCCTATTACTCCTATGGAGAAAGCCTTCCCGAGGCTTGCTTCCTCAATTATTGCATTATCAGCTGAGTCCATAACTCCATATCCAAGGAAAAGCTAGAAAATTTGTAGGAGGAACATTTTACCACCTTTAAAAAACAGGGCAAACAGATTCATATTATACAAATGAATTGCTTATGAATCAAAACTTAGGCTTTGGTTTTAACAAAGCAATACAACTAGTTCATCAAATACTTGAACTTTGGTTCCCTCATTCATGAAACTTTTCCACACATTTGAGAGTGAACATAAGAAGCAAAACAGAAAGGGGGGGAAAAACACTCAATCTGAAGAAAAGACTTTGGTTTCCAACTGATAGGCTTTAGTGAAGAAAGCAGGCCAACAGAGATACGTTGACATGATGCTGCTAAAGGTTGATGCGCCGACAAGCATGTTCATTACAACAATCTGAAGTTGAATGGCTTCTAGAGGAGAAGCTCCTCCCATAATGAGACCGGTCATTGCACCGGGTAGTGAGATGAGACCAACAGTTTTGGCATTGTCCAAGACCGGAGAGAGGGCGATAACTAGGGATCTTTTCACCTGTTGAAGCGTTGCTTGACGAGGGGTAGCCCCAAGAGCCAGTGCTGTCTCCACCTGAAATTGAAGTACATATGAAAGCTATTAGCGGTGATGAAAAGTTGTTGTCAATATTTCACAACAATTAACTAAATAACACTTTGAGATTCATAAAACTAAATATTGAATCCGGCAGCAAGCTCTCTCAATAGAAAGTATGAATCATAGTTGAAGCAATTCTTAATCTATTTCATATATTTTGTGTTTCATATATATGGATCGAATAATCAAACATCATGGGGGAAAGAAAACGGAGACGAGCCAATTCTTCATCTTTTAGCAATTCTACGCAATATGTGTGAAATGAATGAACAATTTGCACGTCTCATTGACATAATGCAAGTGGAAACTTGTTTGCAAAACAGAACTATCATATAGACCGACTAAGAATTATGACAGTGAATCAGTGATATAAATGCATGCCATTGTAAGCCACAATTCTACTTTGAAATGTACAGACTCCAAAAATATCACAGATTTCTGCATTGGAATTCCGTACATCATTCCAGTTTCTATATCCAATAGTCCGCCTTTCCTACAAAACTATTTGATGGACAGACGATTTTCTATGAGAGAATAGTAGGATGCACTGTTTCCTTCGGAACTTACCAAGTTCATTTGGATTTTGATGTCATCGCGGAGTCGTTTCATGGTAACGCCAGTGACAGTCATTGCATTGCCGACCATCATCCCTGCAACTGGGATGATGTACCGCGGAGTGAAAGGGAAAACATTCAACACAACTAGCAAGAACATTGTTACAGCAGTTCCAGCAAGAATGGAGGCCCCTGCAACATATTTCCCCCTAGGCACATGTTTGGCGCGTTGCCCCGCTGTATAACCAGCAACACAAACCTGCAATGGAAAGTGAAAACAAGTTCAATTGAAAGAAAAATTATAAATAGTAGTAGTAATATCCATAACCAACTAATACTGCACAACGAAAGGGCCTGTTTGTTTGACGAGACTATCAATGAGGGGATATATTATCCCATCATCATGATATTGTATACCTCAAATTTTGTGAGATAATCCAAGTATCGCACAAATCATTGAATTTAAGTAAAAAATATCGTAACAAAAAACCTGACGTGTGATCACCTCGGGTAAAAAATATCGTAACCAAAAACCTGACGTGTGATCACCTCGGATACATAGTCCAATCCGATGCTCATACTTGAGAAACCCTCTACTTCAGGGAATCCTATGTCATGTATTAATTTTTGTCTGACATAAGCTTTAGTTGTTGTGGCTCATTCCATGTTTAAAAATTGGGAGATTAGTTGAACAAGTCGGTCCTGCTCTATTTAATAAGTTAATTATAAGAGTGACAAAGGGATGATTTTGGCCAGCTCAACGCCTCAAATGAATTTCATTATTAGTTTTAATATTTTCCAAACTGCGGTTTCAAATATGCCTTCCCAACAAGGTTTTCCATCAAGACAGAGAACCCTGATTTTCCGCCACCGCAGCTACAAACAAGGAAAATAATAGGAATTGCAAATCCCAAAATTTTATGTTTTGTTATGACTCGGTATCCGGCTCAATAGACAGACTAATCAAACCGTCAATCAGGCCATACAAGCAGAACTCAATTGAGTTTTAGTAAAGTTCCGTGTAGATTAACCGAACACAAACATTGATTGTCACTCGAAACCTCAAACAAAAAAGATTCCTGAGACCAGTGATGGACGCAGGATTCAAACAAAATTGTCATATACTAACAAAATTGTCATCTACTAATGTAACAATTTTGAGGGGACTTTCTTCAAAAAATTTACAAAAAAACCTAAATTATAGTACCAATAATGGAATAATTAGGAGGTGTGCGCCGTGCGGAGACCCGGCCACCGCATGCACCCCTCTGTCCGCCCATGCCCACTCAATCAGGTTATTAGGTGACTAGCACTACATCAACCCCGGTTTCATTCAATTTTTGTTATCTGGAGCAAAAAAATTCAAATTAACCAAGTTCAATCCATGCATAATTGGCTCAGTTTAGCATCAGATTCAGGACCAAATAATTCACAGTATTCACAACCATTATCCATTTTTGAATTTTTTTTTTCCATGCAAACAGATAATGTTCTAAAAATCGCTAGGCGCCCCACTTCCACCCTATTAGCGCCTAGGCGGGGACTAGGCAGATTAGTCGACCGGCTAATCTAGGATGTGGACCCGGGCTAGCGTCTAGGCGACCGACTTTTAGAACACTGCAAACACAGAGAGAGAGAGAGAGAGAGAGAGAAAGAGAGAGAGAAGTTGAACAACATACCATGAAAAGATAGGCGAGGATGATCCACAAGGCACTTCCCTGAGTAAAAATGAACTGAAGAACAAACCCAATGATGGAGAGCTGAATAAAAGCCCTAAGAATCGAATAGACCATTTCACGCTCCAAGCTCAGCTTCTGCGTGTACGACAAGATCACAGCCATGAGCACCACCACCAAGGCCAAAACTGGCTTTATCATCCCCTTCAAGAATTCCAAAGCCCATTCCAAATCCATAGCTTCCAGAAGGAAACAAACAAACAAAAAAACCCAATTAACCCACTTCGAATCCGGATCCCCAAACACGACTTTGTATCTGTCCAATGATTGGTTTTAGCGAGCGATGAATTCAAGAAATGCTGTTGGAGATGAAGAGATTGTATAGAGATTTACATATGTATATATATGACAGAGAGATATAGAGAGAAAGAGGGGGGAGAGAGAGAGAGGCAGAAACGACCTTCCCCTGGTGGGGGAGATGAAGGAGCGATGCATCTCGTGGAGTTACCACTTGTGGAAAAGAATACGTGGCTGAACATTTTTACTATTTTTTATGTGAGATATGAGAAAAAGAAGTGGTCCACTGAACGGGTAATGGGACGTACGTACGACCACTATACGAAAAAGGTGAGGGAGAAAGGTAGGTGGGGCCATTTGAATATGTGAATTTTAGGTCACCATGATCGCAACGCTTACGTGCCCGAGCATCCAATCCGGCTGTCCAAAGTATTTGGACAGCCGGAAATGATGGGCGGGTTTTACTCTATGTTTTAGTAATTCCTAAACAAGAAAACAAATTGAGGACAAGTACATGCTCTTCGGTTATTACTTGCTCTTCAAATAGGTTGTTTTAGAAATTGATTTTAAGTAAAAAATTGACTCGAGTTTGGTTTTTGAGTTACCGTATTGTGACAGATTGACCTGTTTTTTAAAGCGCAATAAGTCCATTTATGGAACAACACTTTGTAATCACTCTTAGTACTTGTGTGTGCGTGAGAGTAAATGAAAATAGAAATGAGAGCTTAAAAATATTTTTGAAAAACATCCTGCAATTCTTGAGAGCAAGAGTTTTTTTAATTTGACAAATACTCCCTCCGTCCCATATTATTGGGTATCTTTACCTTTTTGAACGTCTCAAAGAATTGTTTATGTTTCATAATCTATGATGTTTTTTGTCATTCTAACAATTTCGTTTAATTAAAATTAATTGAGATCTATCAAACAAAATCCAAATTGAATATAAAAAACTTAATAAATTAAATGTTATAGACAATTCTTTGAAGCGTCCAAAAACAGAAAGAGACCCAACAACATGGGACGGAACAAGTAGGTGTTTGGGCTAGTTTATTCGACCGGGTAAATCTATAGAGTGGCCCAAGATTTTTGAAAGTTTTGGCTTTTGCGAAATTCTTTATACTTGTTGTACCTATATTCATAGGGTTTCGTGAGAACGAGAGTTAAAACTTAAAAGCATTTCCCAGAGGAAATGAAAATCAAAGGTCTGTCCACATAGATTGGTTGCACAAATCATACTAGGGGTGCTTACGGTCATGATTAGTCCGGATTGATATGAATCTAATTCTAATTCGTTAGTCACGGTTTTTTGAAAATAAAATCCGTGTCCGATCTAAAAGTCTCACGGTTTGGTTCTAATTTGATTCGCGAGTCACGGATCGGTTCCGGATTTGTGCACGGATTTTCAATTTATTCTAAGAAAAAATCAACAACTCATTCGTAACCCAAACTCAATATTGGAAAAAATAATGAAAGCTTATTAAACATTCCAACAAATTAATTGAACAAATCTAAACGTGAACATTATGGAATCAAAATAGATAACCAAAAAACAAAACTCAAGATAGTTGCTTCACTGCTTATGAAATATCCATGGCAAACCAATCATCAAATGTTTGAGCGAATGGTTGCCAGATTAGTTGGTTTACATAACAACTGATCCAGCTAAAAAGAATCACCTTCAACTCCTAGCCTGATGTAATAATAGTTAAGTGATATAGTACAAGAAATGCAAGGTAGTATAGTGGTAAAATTATTTATCTATACATATATATTTATTTTTTAAAATATATATATATATATAATAAAAATCTCACGGTCCGGATCGGTTAATCCACGGTTTCAAAATCAAAATCCGTGTCCGGACCGCGAGTCACAGTTTTTTATTTTTTGAATCTGTGTCCGAACCATTAATCCACGGTTAAAATCCAAAACGTGCGAATCGGTTCGGTCCGGACCGGATTCACGGTTCACCGGTTATTTTTAGCAACCCTAAATCATACACAGACCATTTTTGTAGGCCCACCCCGGGTTTGACAACAATTATTCGAACTGTTCATTCTTTTATGATTTCTTGAAAAAAAATCAACTCAATTGGATACTGATAATAGTTTTTTGGTTGAACAATTTTTTTTGTGCATAATCTATACAATCAATTTGCCCGCATAGCCCAATTGAAATGAAAAATCCTGCCAAGAAGTTAAGTGAATAAAAAGAGTTATGTGCATCTTTAAAAAAAACTACTCCCTCCGTCCCATTTTGATAGTCTACTACAAAAATACGTGCAATTTTTAAATTAAAAAATAATGTATTTATCGAAATAAAAATCGTGTCCAGATCACAAGCTACAATTTTTCAATTTTTGAATTCTTGTCTAAAATATTAATCCACGGCTCAATCCACAGATCAATTTGGATTGGTTCCACGATCCGCAGAATTTTTTGAATTAATAATTGTCGTGTGGTGTTACGTGGGGAAATATTGCGCGAGTGGTCAATTGGAGGGAGGTGAAATGGGCCCAGGTGGGCACTGAAATGGGGACATGTGCGTACTACCTTGTCCGGCTGTACTGTTTTCGAGGTCGGTAAATCAATGTGGACGGACCAAAGTGCACGGAACGTGCACAAATGGGTCTCGGGGACTCACTTTTGGATATCACACGAACGATGAAACGAGGGGTTTTTGGATCAACCACTTAAACAAGTCCGATGAAGTTGATTTCTCGCGGGGCTCATTGGAAAATTATTCTAAGATGATTTAACGGCTCGAATCGTTCGTGTGGGACCCAAAAGTGGATCCCCGAGACCCATCTGTGCACGGTCTGTGCACTTTGGTCTGTACCAATAGAAGGGTTCGAGGAGGTCTCTATGACAGTGATTAAAGAAGTATGTAATCCAGTCATGTTGCAAACATATATGTGCACCCCAAATGCACACCACCATGAGGTGACAAATGAGAAAAGACCCATTTTTTGGGTGAGCCTCACATTGAGCTTCTCCTTATTTGATACCTTAGTGTGGTGCGCATTTGGGGTGCACATGTGGGGTACCCATATCATTTCCCAAATAGAGAGGTTTCCGAGAGGTTTCATTTGGTACGGCAATTTGACACAATTGCCCCTAGCTCTATTGCCCCCTAGTTCTCTCTCTTTCTCTGTATGTAACCTTTTATGCCTTTTGTAATCTTCTTCGGATAAAAAAATAAGATACTTTTGCGCATAATTTTTTATTCTTTTTTGCACTAAAAAGAAACTACTAATAGAGATCTTTAATTTGATGCGAAAAAATTTGAAAATTGTGTACGAAAATATTTCACATTAGGTTTATATTGGAGGTTTGTTGGCTTTACAATTATCTTCGGATAAAAAAAGTACTTCCATGCATAATTATTATATTTTTTGCACCAAAATAAGCTATTAATAGTGGAAAATTGTGTACGAAAGTATTTCATTTGGCCAGCTTGTTAGGTTTACAATTTTTGGGCAAAAAATAAAGTATAGTCGCTCATAACTTGTTAGGTCTATATGAGTCATTAAAAATACTTGTTAGGTCTATATGATTCGAGTCGTTACTTGTTAAGTTAACTTGTACGAAAGTACTTCCATGCATAATTACAATTTTTCATTTTGCCAGCTTGTTAGGTCTATATGAGTCATTAAAAATGGTGAGGTTTGGCCTAAAAAGCTAACTTAACTTATTTTTTTGTCTTTATTTAATCTTTTTTTTTTGCGTTTGTTAGTTTTGCATCGATTTTTTTAGTATTATTGGTTCATCTCGGTGAGAGAAATCCAAAAGGTAAAAGATTATGACTAAAACTCTCAATTCTTTGAATAAGATTAAAAAAAATGTAAAAAGTTGATTTTTTTGCTTATTTTTGTCTTTATTCAAAAAAAATTACGATTAGATCAAAATTTTTACTTTTTTTATTCCTATCGCCGAAACGAACTAATAATACACAAAAAGTTGATGCAAAACTAAAAATCATAAAAAAAAAACCAAATAAAGACGAAAAAATAAGTCAGCTAACTTTTCAGGCCAAAACACACCTAAGTATACGTTATTACTTTTTTTTTTTTTTTAAATAAAAATTGTGTCCTGGTCGCGAGCTACAATTTTTTCTAATTTTTGAATTTGTATCCAAAATATTAATCCATGGTTCAATCCAAAACGTACGAATCAGATCTATTTGGACCGGTTCCACTATTCCAATAAATTATTATCAAATGGGCCCAGGTGGGCACTGAAATGGGGAAATGTGCGTACTACCTTGTCCGGATGTACTGTTTTGGAGGTCTCTATGCAGTGATTAAAGAAGTCGGTTTCGTTTGGTACAGCAATTTGACGAAATTGCCCCTAGCTCTACTGCCCCCTTAGTTCTTTCTCTTTCTCTATATGTGGACCTACTTACCTTGCTTGTAGACCAGCTGCGGAGCTAACCATTGTTCTATTGGTTTGGTGGTTGCTACCAAGACGATTTTTTTATGCCCATCAAATCGAGATGCTAATCCACGAAAAACTATACGAGAAATTACTTCCGCGCATAATTTTTTATTCTTTTTTGCACTAAAAGAAACTATTAATAGAGATCTTTAATTTGATGCGAAAAAATTTGAAAATTGTGTACGAAAATATTTCACATTAGATTTATATTGGAGGTTTGTTGGCTTTGCAATTATCTTCGGATAAAAAAAAGTACTTCCGTGCATAATTATTATATTTTTTGCACTAAAATAAACTACTAATAGTGGAAAATTGTGTACGAAAGTATTTCATATTGCCAGCTTGTTAGGTTTACAATTTTTTGGCAAAAAATAAAGTATAGTCGCTCATAACTTTTTTATTTTTTGCACCATATTATGTACGAAAGTATTTAATTTTTGGTCTGAATAATGTAGTTTTTTTTTTTTTTTTTGAAATGGGCCTAGGTTGCGCGCCTCGTTACTAGTATGTTGGGAAAACCTCAACTATAGGTGCACCATTTAATATATACATTAAATGTACTCTGCATTATGTGAGATGGGTTCGGGATTTCACTAAAATAATTGGAGCCGTTTAATTTTTTTTAAATTTCTTTTTAAGGATCTCTGTAAAAAAATCAACTTAATTGAATATCGGTAAAAACTTGATCAATTATTTGCTCAATATCCTGTTAGAAAATTGTGCAAATAACTGATCAAGTCATTACCAATGTCTAACTGAGGTGATGTTTTACAGGGATCCTTTAAAAAATATTTTAAACAAATTAATTTTTTTAATACTTTATTTGTTTATAATTCTTTTAAAATGTCATTTAGAAAAATCTCTTACTGTAGAGTATATGGTAACATAAAATATGGTTTTAAAGATATTAGAGTACATTTATAAAAAAAGTAAATTACGAAATCGTTGCCCATATTTTTTCTTGTAATTTAAGTTTCTAGTTTTAAATTTAAAACAATGTGCTTTATAAAATTTCAAAGAATTTTGCACACTATGTGGACGTCCTTCTATTTTACAAACCAGAGTTGATATGTAATAACCATGCAAAAAATTAGGATAATCAAACATACATACCTATTTTTTTTAAAAAGTAATGAGTGGCAAGAGTATGATCGTTTTATTGCACTTAAGATAAACATGATTCAACCAAGAATTTATCGATTTGCAATGTATATAAATTTTTGAATGAATGATGCACATATAAATGTCTACATTTCAGATCGTCAAACTAAACCACAATAAGACCCCTATTACGTTACATAAAAAAATCACCGAGTAAGGTTCTTTTGTATGAATCCGGGGACCGTGTAGTGCACCTCTGCACTACAGAGTCCCCGATTCCCGTTCATATTGTGCTGAATGGCATCTCCAAATGCAGGATTTAGTTGCACTTGGAATATTCTAATTAAAAACGCTTACACATTAAAAAGGTTTAAGAAACACCTGTTCAAGAAATCTTTAAACATTTCCTAGTTACCGATTTGTCCAAGTCAAGACTTGTCCGAACTAGCTTACATGCACACATCGATTATTCACATCCTTGTTTTCCGTCATAAGTACCTACCATGAAACCCGGGCCGTATATAAAGTAGGAGTACTTCAAAATTTATGATTTCCACAGGAAAAAAGGCGGGTACAGTTTTTTAGAGTATTTTTTTAATCAGAAAGGTGGGTACAATTGGATCAGGTAATTTTTTGCCTATCTCTTGATAAGTTTGCATCTTTTGTGAGCACTTTGCTTTCCAAATAAAAAAGTGGAAATTCAAATCAAATTAAAGAAGTTGCACAAAGTACTGAAAATCAGAATGGGGACATGATTGATCCGTGTTCTCAAGAGCATTATTCCTCCTCTTCTCACAATGGATAAATTCAACCACCAGCGGCGGAACCTTGGACACGGGAGTGACGCTGTTCAATTGGAATCTACTTAAATTTTGTGCAGGAAAATGCGAAAAAGAGAATTAATAGTAGACTTTTAGTTAATTTGAAAAAGAATAAATGTTTGAATTCCAAACTTGCTGTTTTCTAAATCGAATTCTTTCATTATTTGTATAAATTTACTAAATTTTTTGCGTACCCCCAAATACCCAATCCAATCAAATTTAGTGTTTATTAAAAAAAAAAAAATTTGACCGGAAGCAACAGTTACACCTACCCCACTCCTACTCAATGTGGCTCTGTAACGGATGCTTACAAATCACTGAACAATTATCTTCGAGAATGACATCTCCATATCAACTAGGGATGAACCATACAGGACTAGTTGTATTTGACGATTCCTTGGCCGGAAAGATACGTAGTCATGAAACAGCTATATTGGCATAGTTTTCTAAAAGATTTTAGAAACCCATAATTTTAGCAAATGAGTTCAACAGGTGCTAAAATTATGGTATTTTAAATAAAAAAATTAAGTGTTTCCGTGTATTATTTTTTGAATTTTTCACACCGAATTAAAGTACACGAGGAGTACTTTAATTTGGTGCGAAAAAAATCGAAAAATGATACACGGAACCACTCATTTTTTGATTTCAAAACCATGATTTTAACACCTGCAGAACTCATTTGCTAAAATCACCAACTCCGTTGCTAAAATCTTTTGGAAAACTATGCAGAGTCACGGAAACACTTCTTTCTTCCCTATTTCTAATTGATACCAACTCTTATTCTGATTGAGATACTAATTCTTATGGAAATCTTCAAGAAGACAAGAAGGATCTAAACATTGAATTGAATATATATCCATTTTTCTAATGGAAAACAAACAGAACCCATGTGTCCAAAACCTTCAGTTGACCCCGGGGGAAATATTCTAATGCCCAATTGGCCAATTGTGCCTAAATAAAGGTGACTTTATGCGTCTTTCTGAACTGCAATGGCTGTGTTCGGTTAGTAGGTTTAGTTTTGTACTGTTTTAGTTTTGATGATGTAAGCAGGTGTAATAAGTGGAGAGAGATAGAGAGAAAAGTGAAAAAAGTGATGATGTAATCAAAACTGGAATAGTGTCAAAACTGGGCCAAACCCACTAACCGAACACAGCCAATGTGTTTTACCAAAATTCTATGGGTACAGATTCACTGTGCATAGATCGGCTTGTGGAGTTCATTACTGATCTCACAAAAATGATATGAGCCGTTCATGTATTTTTAAATATTATCTCGAGTGACTTAGTGTAAAATCAACTCAGTTGGATTATTGCAAATGCTTAGGGGTGTTCCAAAAGAAGTGATAAATTGCAAGACATGTCATTCTCTTACAATACACCACATAAAAAATCGTAAAAAACTAATTTATTCTTAAAAAAAAATCTTAGCGGATCACCCCTTAATCCAATCTTGCAATTTTCATTCACAATTTAGGATCTTGAAATTTGAAAAAAAAAATTCTTAGACAATTTGATTATGCACTTAAAGGACATCCGATTGAGTTGCTTTTATTGAGACTGCTCGAAAAATTATTTAACAACTAAGGACTCGAATCATATTTGTGTGGAATTACAAAGTGGGGTTGTACACCATAATCCGAGGGCGGTCGGCACTCGGCAGGTACCCATAGTTTTAAATGGTGTTTTCGTACAAGTTCTAGTTGAACAAGTACTTCCAAAATTTTAGAAACATATTGTACGGCTGGGTCCTATGGATGATATCATGATATTTTGTGCAGATAATGTTGGCTGAACTAAGACCGGTCTAGGTGTGATAAGGCCAAATGTTTCCCTGTTGATAACCAGTAGGGCGTTTTTACTTTTTAGGTACTCCAACTTTTTGAATTTTGAATTTTTAATTTTGGGACCCTACGCTACGTTTTACGCGGAATGAACACGGGATCTGTCTTTATTTTAACAGATTAATGTTCCACTTGACATGACTGTGTACAAGCAACAAATTGCACAGTGGTAAGTGGGGCAACAAATTGCGCATAGGTGGTGTACTTTTTCGGAATCATTACTTAGAGGAATAACAATTGCTATAACATGGCATGACAATTGCTATTGGACGAGAATACCCACGACTTAAAAATTTCTTTGCAAAACAAACCCTTCCTCGCGCACAACCCAAATCAACGTTAAACGTAATTTCCCAAATCGAAACCCCAAATCGATTCATCTGTCACCCAATACTTCAAACCAGAGTTGTACTTTGAAGCATTGTGTGGGCTACGTCGTACCCAATTATTTGCATTTCCTTTATGGCAAGTTTGTGGCAAAGTCTAAATTTCGGTCTTCACCAGATGCATATGATGCTGCCATTAGAGCACAAGTATATTTCTCTTTTTAGATGCACCACACTTCATCATTTCTTTTGGAAAGCATATATTGAACTCTAAAATTTACTCATTTCCATTTACTAAGAAGGCTTGATAGAATCAAGGTCAAATGTTAGAAGTAAACGATATGTACAAAACACAAACCCATATCTAGAGATAGAAATCGAAAATCCCAGGAAACAACTTGCATCTCATCCTGATTTTTTAGGGAAAAATACGATGATCGATTACGAACGTACGTGGTGGTGAGGACAATGGCGGGGGTAGTCGATCTATCGTTCAGCTCGTCGGTGAGTCTCAAGATCTTTGAGCTTGATTTCTAGTCCGAAGATGGCGAGACGCCTGTCATTGGCGACTTAATCAGTTCCGAGCGATTTAACTGGTTGTCGTGGGGAAATCCCTAGTCAAATTCGAGGAGTTCTCACTTCTCCTCATCGCCGGCGGGCACGTCTCTCTCTATATATATCTCCCTCTCTTTCTCTCTATGTTTCCTCTTATATATATATTTATAGGATCCCGTTCTACTAATGACTCCCTCAAACTCGTAATTTGCAGACCTCATGGATCGGGGTCGAATCTCGACGATCCGAACCGCTCAATGTGTTTAAAACGTGATTTTTAGGGTCATTGCGAAGATTCGTCCAAAAAAAATACTCGGAAGGGCTTCATTCGAGCATTTTTCGATAAATTATATACGTACGGTTATTATGAAAAACCGCTCGAATGAAGTCCTTTCGGGTATTTTTTTTTGTGATTCCTCGCGGTGGCCATGGAAAACATGTTTTAAACACATTGAGCGGTTCGGATCGTCGAAATTTGGTCCGAAAAATAAAAAAAGGGGTGGTCCTCACGGAGGAGATCTTTGAGGGAGTCCTCAATAGAACATCTTCCTATATATATATATATATATATATATATATATATATATATATATATCAAATCTGAGGAAGGGAGGTTAAGTTGTGGGTTGTTTTAGCAGAGCATTTTTCAAGAGGGGGTATTTCGGTCAACAAGATTTTGCGTACCATGTATGTGCAATTTAAATTTTCCTTTTTCACGTAGAGAGTAATTCCGAAGAAGTGTACTACTAGATAACAAAATTTTGCCCAAGGGACACTCTCCAACAATTAGCCCTAACAGATTACAACAATGCTATGGGTACACCACATGTGCACCCCAAATGCACACCACCCTGAGGTGGCAAATGAGGAGAGACCCATTTTTTGGGTGAGGCCCACATTGAGCTTCTCCTCATTTGCCACTTCAAGGTGTTGTGCATTTGGGGTGCACATGTGGTGTACCCATATCTTTTTCCTAACAGATTCACCATGTTCGGACAAGGTTTTTAAGAACTAGTTCTCAGTTTTTCCGTATTGGGCCCCAATGGCAGAATTAGCTTTTCTCTCTTATCTCAATTTGTAGAAACTTTACTCTAGCGCATACTTTGTGTGAGATGGGTTTGTGGGGTCCACTTCAACGACTCACACAAATTATCTAAGCCGTCCATTAATTCTAAAATTATTCTTTGAGTCATCCAGAAAAAAAAACCCAGGTCAATCGTATAACTTTAAGTACTTGATCAAGTTGTCTAACATTCTTTCAAACTTTTGTCAAAATTCAAGATCCTAAATTGTGAATCACAATTAGATGACAGATCAAGCACTTATAATTTTTCGAATGAGCTAATTTTTTAGGAGTGACTCAAAAAATTAATTTTAGAACTAACGGACGGCTTGGATCATTTGTGTGAGTCTTTGAAGTAGACCCCACAGACCCATCTCACACAAGGTATACACTAGAGTAAAGTTTCTACAAATTAAGATGAGAGAGAAAAGCTAATTCTGCCATTGGGGCCTAATACGAAAAAAGTGAGAACTAGTTCTTGAAACCTTTTCCGAACATGGCCATTATGTACCAGGTCAAGGTGGACAAATGGCAAAAAAAACCACCTTTGATATGACTGTGTACAAGCAATAATTAATGATTTTAGGATTACAAGCTTAACAATTTCGTACGGGTCTCAACAATCTACGTAGTACTCCGTATGGGTACATCCTTGTTCGGTGGCTCCCCCTTAAAAAATACAAAAAAAGAATGGAGTATCATTTTAGATGAAAATTACACTACGCTAGTATTGCTTTTACCAGCAGTTTTTTTATTTTTTATTTTATTTTAGAGGTAACAAAATCGCCGTTGAAAAGACCATATTACCGGCGGTAATTACAATCCGCCTGTAAAAATAACTTTTACTAGTGTCTTTTTGCCATTGCCTGCGGTAATTATTACCCAACGAAAAAATCACCATTACTGGTGGTAATCCCAAAAAACCACATGTAAACCAGTAAATTTTAAAATAGATATTTTTATTTTTAAATATCACTAAAAAGTTTGGGTGGTTGCATATTAGGTGTCAGGGCTCCATGCCCAGGGTTGCGAGTTTGAAACTTGGGACAAACTTTTTGCTCGCGGAAATCCTTTACCAAAAACTGCCAAAAAAAAATACGACACTATTACTTGTGGTAAATTACCACCGTTTTGTATTCCCGATGGGCGATGGTTGTATTGACCGCTTATGTGCTTGAGACCAAAGATGGTATCTCAAAGTGCTTAACCCCAAGTGTAAGGCTAAATCGGTTGCAGCATAATAACTCGGTAAGTCCGAGGTCAAACCACAGATAATGGTTTTCTGGAGTGAAATGGCCTATCGATCTAAACAATGTTTTTTTTTAGCCGTAGGTAGCCAACCCTTTCGTTTCTTGACTTTTGGTGATTTTAGAACTAGATATTGCCAAATTGAAATTAAAATTATGAATTTTCTTTAAATTAAACTAAAAGGCTTAGGCTAAGGTTCACACCACCTATAGCTTACGTAGATCCATGATTCTCAAAAGCTTACACGATTGAGCCACATGGTAATTGTGCGCTCTCTCGGAAGACGATTCAATGAAATTCTATTTTTTTTTCTTTTCGGTGATTGGTTAAATCAAGGCTCGATCAGAAATTTGTTAAACCCTCAAAATGACATCGATTTAAGTATTATGCGTGCCAATTTTATTGTCGACGCAAAATCAAAAACTTAACAACCTTGAGTTTTAAAACGATAGCTACGAGCCCAGATTAAACACAAACAAGCTTAATTTGTTGGCACGGGTGTGAGAATCATGATACCACTTAGGTCATAGAGTGATGATCACCCTAGGCCGAGTCTACGACTACACCTCCATTGACGAAGAACTAGCCAAGGTAGAGCTAAAAATTACACTAGACATACCGGCTTTTTAAAGTGATTAAAAAGATCGGTTCTAGCATGTACCAAAAAGATGTATACGACAAAGTTGGCCAAAGACGCTCAACCTTCGATCTTTTCGGAATTCACAACTAGGACTTAGATTCGGGTCCGGTGTGAGAAACAGCCAATAAGTTTGCGAACTCTCACAACCAAACCTCAATCTTTTGTTTTTACGAAAATTAAACTAAGTATTGAAAAGACGATGAAATTGAAACGAACTAGAAATTGAAATCATAAAAGTAGATACTTCAGATCACAACAGATATTACAACTTTCGTGGAAGATAATGTTAGCCCAAAGGTTTCTATAGAACCTTAGTGATTTTTTATGATAACAAAATTGATTTTATTAATTGGAGAAATATAATTATTTTGTGATATTGGTACTCATTTAAATTAATTGTGTATTTTGTAGGATTTTATTGAGGTACGCAAAAATCATATCCTATCTCCAACAAATCTTTTTCTTATTTTTTGGAACGCAAAGATCATGGAAATTCAAAGATTATGGAAATTATGGACCTGCTCTAATTTTGGAAAGCAATTCTCTCAATTCAAATTGGCAAGAAAGCACAAGGAAGTTGGCATATTGAAAAATTATTCACTACCTTAATTGTAAGGCAATGGGCTTAGGCTAAGTTCTCCAAAAAAAATTATGTCCAGATTCATTGGAGATAAAATCACCTCCCCACCTCAAAAGATAAAATCATGCTTGATTTTAGCAACTTGGTTGCTAATTTTTTTTGGAGAACTTAGCCTTAGTTTTGCAAAAGATTTTAGCAACTCATTTGCTAAAATCAACCATGATTTTAGCAAATGAGTCGAGTTACTAAAATCATGGAAATTTCAAATCACAAAATTAAGTGGTTCCGTTTATCGTTTTTCGATTTTTTTGGCACCAAATTAAAGTACTTCTCGTGTACTTTAATTCGGTGTAAAAAATTCAAAAAACGATACACGGAAACACTTAATTTTTTGATTTGAAATACCATGATTTTAGCACCTGCTGAACTCATTTGCTAAAATCATGGTGATTTTAGCAACTGGGTTGCTAAAACCATTTGGAAAACTATGCCACTCCAACGGCTAGTAGAGCAATAGAGGTTGAGAAAATAATTCATTGCCTAATTCCGGATGGATATCAGTCATTGATTTCAAGCAATATTGGATTGGCCATAATCCTAATGGGACTCCAAATTAACGTCTATTTACTGATGCTTAAGGAATTGATTCAATCAAGTCAAATGGATTAGCAAAACTTCCAAACTTGTTTTTTGAACAGAACTTCCAAACTTGTTTGAGGGTCCTAACGGACATATCTTGAAGCATATAAGGTGAAGGCAAATTGAAGGTGAACAAGACAGAGAGCTCCAACGGGAAAAAAAATATACGTGTGCCATCCTTATCGTTCAACTCGAAGTTTCATCTTGCATATTCTACACTAGTTTGAGTGTTGTATTTGAGCTATCATTGTAAAAAGGGATTGTACACTCTTGCGAGAATTTATCTTTTGTGAGTGATTTTTGTGTGAGAAAAAATTACTCGGTTAGGTGTTACTAGCACCGGAGTCAAAACTAGTTGGGTTAGGTGTGACTAACACCGAAGTCAAAAATAGTTGGACCGATTGGGGACATTGTTCGTTGTAAAAGTTTCTCTAGCACCCGCGAAGCTAGAAAGTGTTACTATTGGAGATAGTGCAGCAAATCCCAAGTTGGACACTTGAGGAGTGGACTAGGCCGTGAAGTTGCGAACCGAACCACTATAAATCTTTGTGTTTGATTTCTCTCTCCCCTTACTCCTTATTTACTGTCATATAATTATTATTTGTGTGCTTGAATCTATTTAATTTTATTGGGTGTTGCATTTAGTTTTTTAATTCCGCATTATTTTTTGAGATATACAATTCACCCCCTTTTGTATTAGTATCTGGGCCAATAGATAAAATAACAAACAACAAAAACATAAATTCTAACTACTAACTTGCAAAAGGATTTTAAAGAAAAAGTTATATCTCTTTTTCTCCTGTTCACTCCTATTTATAAACAAATCCCCTGGCCAAATATAGAAGAGAGGTGCTTTGCAACACCCCCCCCCCCCCGACACAATTGTCCCCCGGCCCCACCCCACCCTCTCCCCAAATAATAGCTCTGGTGTAGCTTAGTTGTGCTAGCTGCTTCATCTGCAAAAACCTTTTCTTTTATAGACGAAAATACGTTGTGCAATCTTCAGTAGATTCACATGTCTGGTAGATTCACATGTCTTCAAATTCACATGCAATCTTCAGATTCACTATTCCAGATTTGATAGATTCACATGTCTTCAGATTCACATGTCTTCAAATTCACATGCAATCTTCAGATTCACTATTCCAGATTTGATAGATTCACATGTCTTCAGATTCACATGTCTTAAAATTCACATGCAATCTTCAGATTCACTATTCCAGATTTGGTAGATTCACATGTCTTCAGATTCACTATTCCAGATTTGGTAGATTGACATGTCTTCAGATTCACTATTCCAGATTTGGTAGATTCACATGTCTTCAAATTCACATGTGCTATCTTAGTTGTACTAGTAGATTCACATGTGCTGACAACAAAAGCAGATTCGCATGCCTTCTTTGACTTGTGGGCCACTAATTTCTTCTCAAATTTGCTGGTGACAAAGACCCACATGGTCTTGTAATAAACAAGGTGGGCCTTGCTTTAAATGGCACTTGACTTCAGCTCCAGGATTAGTTGCCGACTTGCATTGATTGGGTTCGCGACACTCTCGACTGATGTTCAAAACGGAGTCTGGAGCGATGAAACAATCAAATTTCTTATTTTAATCCCGGGAATAAAATGGTATAGCTCTTTTGCAATTTATGTACTTGACATGTATTTCATAGGACAAAATCTGACGTCAAAGCGATATTCATTTCCATAATTAGATTCCCAGCCGACACCACCTGTTCCACTCATGACTTTCTTTCCTTTTTTTTTGTTTTTTGTTTTATTTATTCAATTGAAGAAAGTGAATTGCAAAATGATTCAGTACTTTGCGCGTGCACATTCCCCAGAGCATTGGATGCACCATATTTACACCGTTTTCTCCTAAAACACTTAAAACAAACCTTATGCACTATATCTTATAAAAATTAACAATAAACATAATTTTATAATCAAATTCGAGAACTTAAGCCCCACTAATATTTACATATTTGTGTGCTTTATCAGTATGGTTTTCGCATTATTACCGCCAAAAATAATTTTACCGGCTATTTTTGGTTCTTTACTAGCGGTTTTTTAATGCCAATAATGCTACAATTTGGCGTACTGATAGTAGTATCAATTCTAATATTTTTACTAGAAATTATCGATAAGGGAGAGATCACGCCATGTGATTGCGGAAATTCCACATACAACAAGACCACAATGGAACAGATCACTAAAAAACACAACCCGGCACCACCTTCTCTGAAGCCCATCAAACACTCAAAACCTTAAATGTACATTATTCGTGCTTTAAACAGAAGTTTTCAATGTATTTTATTCAGAATAATGCACTCAAAGAAAATTTAACATTTTCGCTAGCGATACACGTTTTAAACCATGACTTTATGGAGAAGAAAAACATGGAACTTTGGTGATAGAATTATACCTTCGCGGTCGTTGGGATGGAGCTAGAGGGGGTTAGTACGGGCTGTCACCCTGTTACAATTTGAAAAAACCCTACTATTACATTGAAAATGTATATATATCATCAAATTATATAGCTCCGCCCCTCCTCTACATATATAGCCCGTCTCCCTACACAAAAATCCTGACTCTGTCCCAGCTTTTTTGAGACATGATTTGTTAAGGTGCACGTACCATCCCTATACATTAGCCTGAAAAACAAACTTGTTCTTATTCTTGTATTGTTTGACTTATAGCAACTTGGAAAGTGATCAAAGCCAAGGGTGCGGCGCAAACCAAATCCTTTATTACTTTTGAAATATGAAATACCCCCCAATCTATTAGATAAGTTAGTGAAAATGAATTTTGCCAAGTCTTTTTCAAATCCATTAGGTGGATTCTCACTTAAAGCCCCCCTACATAGTAGTAGTATAGATATAGATTCAAATAATTCATCTAGTAAAATTTTCAAAAAAAGAATATGTCTGCAAAAAATGAGTGTGACCAAATATATCTATAGGCATGTGAACAAAGTTACATATTGTTGAGTAACATAAATAATTTTCGTTTTCTAAAATATTCGATCAACCTAACTTTTGAAGACGTGTTCTTCTTTGTAGGTTCTATAAAATGATTATATTTGGCTCCAAACATTTTTGTGTGTTTGCACTCGTGGGTAAGGGTGGGAATTTTTGACGCGACACGAAGTTAGCGGGCTAGGGTCGGCTATTTCTGACACGAAACAATAATGTGACATGATATGATAACATGAAAAGCTAAACAGGTCAAGTTATGGTCGAGAAAATTCTGACACGAACACGAGATGACACTACACGATATGAGAATTTATGAAAGGAGACGATAACACGACGAACACGACACGAAGTTAGTGGATAAAGGTTGACTATTTCTGACACGAAACATGAATATGATACTACACAATAACACGAAAAGTTAAACAGGTTGTGTTATGGTTGAGAGAATTCCGACCTGAACACAAGATGATATGACACGATGCCCACCGACCCTACTCATGGGTACAAGTGTTACATTTTTTAAAATCATAGTACAAGTCTATACGGTTGTAGCATTTTTGTTTTTCCCCGAGGGATGTACGTCCCAAAAATCCGGGCCGTAATTCCTCAACTTGAATTGTGCCGTCAAACGGGGTTAGTCCGAATCAGCCCATTGGACCCAACCCAATTTTGTATCGACCAAAACCCAAACCCCGTTTCCATTTCGTTGAGCTGACCCAAACCCAATAGCTCAGTGTTGTCTTCGTCTCTCTCACTGTCTCCTCAGAGTTTCACTCGAGCCTGAAAATGTCGACGATGAGCCTACTCAGAGCCGCAGCGAAATCTCACCGTCTGATCCGAACCAGTAATCTAAATCAAGGGCGCTCGGTGCTCTTTCGTGAATCGCCGATGCGTTTCTCGACCGAAGCTGCAGATCAGCCCGCTGGTCAAGACACCTCTCCGATTGATTCTTTTCTTCGGACCCCAACAAAAGGTTTTTCACCATTTCCAATCACTTCAACCTTTAATCTCTGCAATTTATTCGACATTCGTATAATGACTTGAATTTTTTGGAGTTAGGGTTTAGGGTTTTGTGTTCTTATGGTTTTTGGTGTATTTAACAACGTTACCAGTCACTTCAATATCTTTTATGGGCGTTTTATTTGAATTTCGTATAATGACCTGAATTTTTTGGAGTTGGGGTTTAGGGTTTTGTTCTTATAGTTTCAGTCACTTCAATATCTAGTCTGGGCGTTTGATTTGAATTTTGTATAATGACGTGAATTTGTTGGAGTTAGGGTTTAGGGTTTTGTGTGGTTGTTATTATTACTTTACCAATCACGTCAATATCTAATCTGGGCGTTTTTATTTGAAATTCGTGTAATGTGCAGCTGAATTTGTTGGTGTTTAGGTTTGGGTTTTGCGTGCTTATGGTTTATGGTGTGTTTAACAACTTTACCAATCACTTCAATAACTAGTTTGGGCGTTTTATTTGATTCTCCTATAATGACCTGAATTTGTTGGGGTCAGGGTTTAGGGTTTTGTGGGCTTATTGTTTTTGGGTTAACATTTTCACCAATCATGTCAATAGCTAATCTGGGCGTTTTATTTGAATTTCGTTCAATGACCGGAAATTTTGAAGTTAGGGTTTGGGGTTTGTGTGCTTATTGTGTAGTTAACAACTTTATCGATCACGTCAATATCTAGTATAGGCGTTTTATTTTAGTTTCGTATAATGACCTGAATTTGTTGGAGTTAGGGTTTGGGGTTTGGGTTTGGGGTTTGTGTGCTTATTGTGAATTTTTGTGTTGTAGTGTAGGTAATGGATTGGAATTGGAATGAATCTGTAAAATTAATCATTTCTTCAGCTTAATATAGAAAAAAGAAAAGCCAATGTGACTGCACCGTTGGTGTCTTTTGTCCTTTTGGATTACTTTTTGGCTGTGGTTAATGTGTACAAGTATTGGACACAGGTGTTATGGGGTTTTGGCATTCAGTTTGATGGTATGAAAATGAAGGAGAATAGCTTTGATTGTGCGGTTATTCGCTAGTCACATCCTGAGATAGAAAAATGCCCATCATTTGAGGCTAAGATGGTTATTTCTTTAGTTTAACCGAGTTTTTTATTTGGACCGCAAATGAAACTGCTGATGAAATTACTTTTGTTTTTGTTCTGAATTAAGGACTTCTTTGTTTTGTCTCACTTGATAGCATTTGTCGAGGGAACCTGCCATCATGCTCATTTAAGGGAATAATCAATTTATAGGATGAAATCATGAATTGGTTTAGTCAAAATTTGGGATTTTGTAGGTTGGAAACTTGTAGTTAATGGTCATTCATATCTACGAAAGAGAAGTTAGGATCCAATTTGCACATACACTTCTAAGAAGGTGGTTTGGCTGTGCCACTCACATGTCTAACATTGTCACATGTCAGACCCCTGTCTGAACGTCCTTCTGTTACTTTATATTTTAGAACCATGTCATAGTCATAACACATGTGCATTACTCGGACACTAGTGAAACACTTTTCTAGTTTGAGCGGTAGCTTTGCTCTAACGATGGAATGAATGGTAAGTGGGGTATATATAATTTATCCGTCATACTTTAGCCTATGTAAGTTCAGGTTAAATTTTGAACCCTTCCCTTAGATGTGAAAAGAAATAAACTTTGTAACCTTGAATTCACACTTCTTTCTAGTACAGACTTCAGTAATGATTGCCAAAAAAAATGTGGACTTTAGAAATGGTTTCCTACTATCAAGGGATGGTTAAATCTTATTGTATATCTAACATTGAAAATCAAGATACACTTGTTCAAGTACATTTATAGTTTTGACGTGTCCTTGTGGGGTCGTCTCTTATTGCGTCTATATTCAAACAATTGTCGCGGTGGCATGGTCATGTCATCATGTGTCGTGTCTCTCCCATTATTTGCCCACTTAGTAACTTTTCACATTCTAAGTTAGTTTGTGCTCTTTCTGGGATTTGGCAGGTTCTGTTTACGGCAGGTTGATATATACTACAAGGCATACAACAAAGAGTGACATCCTCAATTTGCTCGAAGGGTGTGAATTGAGTTTGGATGATCTTAAAGTGGACTATACAAGAGCCTACATGCCAACTGGAATGTAAATCAACTTAATTATTGGGAAAATAATGTTTTTTTCATTACTTGCTTGCCTCTTTCAATTATTGTTTTAACTTTTTTGTCTAAACATCATGTTATTAAATTAGTATTGTTTGCAATGGAAAATTTTCTAACATTGTTCTGGGGGTATGCCTTAGGATGATTCAATTCCCTTCTCTGTATGCCTTTGATGCTGCTACTAGGGCTATTAATAAGAAGGGTCGCTGGTATAAGTTGGACAAGGTAATGCCATGATACCTTCATTTAACTTGTTTGGTTTTTCATATTTTAGTTATGGAGAAGTTTGACGCATTAATAACCATGGTTCCTCTGATGTCAGGCTGATCGGTCCCAGTGGGATCTTGTTACACCATACGACGGAAAAGCTGTAAGTAGAACTTCTGAGTCATATTTTTTGCGGTAGTTAATTCTGATATTTGAGTTGCTAGTTACTCTTAAGTTTGATTACTATTTTTCTCCTTGAATTACTGGAGCTATATGAATTGCTAACCCGTTTCATTACTAGTTACTGTCAAGTCTCTTGGAAACAAGCTCCAGGATACACTGTTCTGTTCATTTCACTCTCAGAACTTAAGCAAACCATATTTTGAAGTGACATCTGAATTTTGCTTGAAATGGTATTTGGTGGCACAAAACTTAAAATGTGGAGTTTTCTATATTTTTTATTGTGTAACTTATTCTAGTATATTCATTAAGTAAAGATTATTCCCCAGTGGGTATCACATCAATTCCACTACGTCAGATAGAGAAAGGCATCTATCTCGTTTATGCAAATTGCAGAATAAAATATGGGATCCTAACACCAGCCAAGTTTCTTCCTATATCCTGGACTGTTATTTTTCAAACTCCTACCCTGTTTTGTGCTTTTAATTCAGATAACATTATCAGATCACTTTATTTTGGTGTGGCTGAGAAAGTTAAGTGGAAGCAATTGCCTCTGAGTTATTAGGCAACTTTGATTTTTAAGAATAGGACTGAACGTGATATGATTTTAGGCATTGCAGCAGAACCAAAGTTTGAAGTGCTATTTAGCACAAGCGAACCAAAGTTGGCTAGTTCTGCTGGTAGCCACCTATTATCCTTCCTTGCATGATGGTTGTGTTTTATGTCAGATAGTATGTTGCCACCCCCCTACCCGACACCCTTTCGTCATTCGTTTATTTGTATACATTATTTTCACCTTCAGGAATTGAGGAGACAGTTAGACACTCTTTTTGTATAACACACTTATATGGTGAAGGTTGCTACTTGCTACTTATGAGACTCCTTTTGCAGAGATGTGCTCTGCCATATGGTTGGCATGAATTTATCCATAACTAGACTACTGCCTTGGTGATTAGAATTAAGTGAGATAAAAGTGTTTAGATCTCGTTGCATTAGCTATCAGTTATCTTTTGGCCTATTTAACTTTCCATCTTCTAGCATGGCAACTTTAATAATTTGCATGGACATTTGGTTAACAGCATTCCTTGATTGAGATTATTTTGATGGTCCATTCGTAGGTGGTGCTGCAAGGAATTCCTAGAAATGCGCTTTTAGATGACATAGAGCGCTTCCTTTCTGGATGTGTGTATGATGCATCCACAATGCAAATATTCACCAGGTTAGTGCTGAATTCTTGTGCTTAAGTAAATCTTTTACTTCGTTCAGGAAAAAAAAAAAAAGAAAAAAGAAAAAAGAAAAAGTGAACTCCTTTATTTGTTCCTTGTGGCATTGTTAGTCAACTAGTGTAAGGCTACGTGCTTCGCACGTAACCGCGTGCTCATTGTTTTTTTGTTGCGGAGGTTTTCCACAGAACAATTAGAGGTTTCATAGTATGATAAGCATGTGTTGTTCTTTGAACCCCCAAGTGGTCTACAGAATGTTTAAATGGTTGTATATTAATAATTTTTCAGATGTAATTAGAAACCATAAATTTACCCACATTTTTGCAAGTGAATACAGCCTTAATTTCAAAGATCAAGTACTCATAAGTATTTCTTCGTTGATTTTGTCTATGATTCACAGTGTCATGAGCCTGCAGTGAAAATCACCATGTAGGAGCATTCTTATTGGATATAGAACTATGCACACGTATGCCAATTGCAATCCTAATATGTTACCCCCAAGCTAAATAAGAATTGTTTTTCCATCTTTCAATTATCACATTTACATTCGAGTGCGAATTAAGTTTTTCATACATGACCGTAAGCCTCTTTATATATAACAATGCTCATTAGTTTCTTTTTTTCAAGAGTTCACGACTTCACAATTTTGCTGACCAAGTTTTTAAACTTTTTTTTCTTGTTAGATGTGTTAATATTATGAGTTTTTGTAGATTAGTTAAGTGTAAATTCAGGGTTGGTAGATTAGTTAAGTGTAAATTCAGGGCCGCCCTTGATATTTTGTATGCTTAAAGCGAATTTAAATATGAGCCTTAAGTTTTTGTAAAAATAAATTCAGTATACGTGGCTAGTATAAAATAAAATTACTAAATATGGTATTTTAAAGTTCTTAATTTAACTAAAATAAATATTAATTTGAACCTTAAGAGTTAAATAACATCTTCAACCACTACAACATAAATAATTTTTAATACATCTGTGGAAGAATTTTAATTTATCTACACTATATCGAGCAAATAATACATGGTAAATAGGACCTTACATACTGGGAATTGAACCAATAATAAAGTAGCTTTTCCTAGTTATATGGAAAAGCTGACTTAATTGTATGAGGCAGGAATCAACCAGATAAATACATGCATGGTTTTTTTTTTTTTTTTTCTAAAAGATTGCAGTGACTTACATTGCCATCAAACTATCAAGGAACTCAATCTTTTTCTCGATCGCTAGTCGGATTTCGCATTCTCTCCTACAAACGAACACGAAAATGGAGTTAGCTAAACATCAAAAGATCCAACGCAGATGTATCCTGGTCCGCATCCGTCTACCTATGAGGGACACGTGAATATAAATAACATCAAAATACCCACATCCCAAGACCCATTAAAAAAAACTGAAATCGATTTAAGAGAAAAACAAACCAGCCTCAGTCACTATTTGTGTACGTTGAACACACTTTCATTGCAAACATAAACGGAATTTCTATAAAGTCACCACTAATGAATGATAACACCAACTGAATCACAAAACCACCAAATGCTGAATTTCTTAAAAACAAACCCGGTTTATTAACCTACCACTTACACACCGATGACGTCCCCAATCTGGGCCTTGACGACCTTATTGTCGACATGGACTTGAGGCTGAACGCGTTGAATAGGAGGTTTACCGACGCCTAAGTTGTCGATTAGGATGACTTTGAAGAGGTAATCGTAATCATGCTCTGTAGCCTCCCATCCCCTGTTTTATACTGATTGGTAAAGTAAGGGAGAGGCAAGTGTGGTACCAATAAGAAGAGAAAATCCGGGAAAAAGGAGGAAAAAAATCTAGTAAATCGCGTGAAACACTGTACGGAATTGGAAATAAGATCAGTACATTCCTCGGGCTGTAAAAGAAAAAGACCTTTTCAAAACCACTTCAATGCCAATTGTACTGGATTTGCTGAGATTTTCCGAGAAATTGGCTGAAAAATGTACCCTTTTGCTTCTTGTGAAAGCTAAACCAGCTGCTATGGCGTTTTGGGTGTACTTGAATCAGGGGATTTCTATACCTTTTTTTATCTTGGCTTCCAAGTTTTATTTTTGTACCATACACATGCTTTCTCCCTGAAAACCAGGAAAAGAAACCATTGAACTGATGTCAAGTGAGGAAGGGCATTTTGGTCTTTACACCCATGTGGCAAGCGACCACCACGGTGGTTCTTTATATACAAGTGTGTTGATATCTATTCTCATACTCTATGAAGCTTCACTATGAGTACGGGCATATGAGTATGGTACAATACAAGTACAACTATACAGTAAAACTTATAGAGAACACTTTATGGGTATGGCTGGCCTGCTGGGGAATCATACTATATACATGCAATGTATGTGTGTGTGTATCTATATCTATATATGTGTATCAGTGTATCCATATATGTGTGCGTCTATGGGCCGGTTCTGCTCACGCAACATTTGACACAGAGAATATAAACCTCCCATTTTGGTGTGCCACACAAATGATCAAAGCTGTTCAATTTGTTTAAAACACATTTTTAAGAGTTCCTGTAAAAATAGACTCATTCGGATATGGGTAAGAGCTTGATCGGTATTTGTCCGTAAATTTGACAGGATAAAAACTAAAAAAATCGATCAAGCACGTCCCGATATCCTAATGGGTTGATTTTTATGTGAACTCTCAAATACATGTTTGAAACAAATTGGATGGCTCCAATTATTAGCATGGGACTTCGATTATTTTTGTGTCATGCGGCAAATTCTGAAGTACCTCGTCTTGATATAAGTTATGTCAAACTCTAGTGTTCATCTACCCTGATAGTCGTGGTATGATCCATTCTCCAAGAAGTTTAAGCAAATGTGCATTAAAATTATACTAGAACTCATGTATATGTAGCGACAAATTCAAACGTACTTCATCTTGATATAAGTAATGCCAAACTCTAGTGTTCATCTACCCCTGATAATCATGGTTTGATCCATTCTCCAAGAAGTTTAGGCTAATGTACATTAACTTTATACTGAAACTCATGTTCTGTGTTTGAATTTAGTGATTCAGAAATCCCTCCTTCTATGCTTTATTTTTATCTTTGTCTGTCTTTGTTCTGTGGTTTCTTTATTTTTTTTGTTAATCATAATTTTCATGGCTTAACTGCATAGAACAACATAGTCTTCTTCATTTGTGGACATCCCACCTCTACTAATTGAACTTCAATTTTCCATCCTGTATTATTTTCTTCCTTTTCTTAGGTTCTGCTTGTGTACTTAAAATTAGTTCTTTTCCAAATAAGAAAATATAGTAAGAACATATGGCGAGAAAGAACTTGGAATCAAAGGGGAAAAAGCATGAGTTCATATTAAGCATCTAAAACATAAAAAAAAAGACCAAACAAAAGAAGAAAAACAAAAAACAAAAAACAAAACAGGCGTAGTAGAGCTGTACCCACCGAACCACGGCGACGGCGTACCACATACTCAATATGTTGTTACGGTAAAGTATTCTGTCGTACCAGGGCCATACCCGTAACAGGTACTTGTACAACAACTTTTTCGGAGTACGCGTGCTTCATAGCTAGCATTGGTTAACAGTTGAACATGATAGAAGAAAGTACAAAATATTCTGTGTGAACCCCGATGGTGACTCGTAAGATTCACTTCCTTTGATATTACATATAGTTTCATTAGTTATATACATGTATGCACACTTGCTAAAACATGAAAGGAATGCCAAGATAACATGTATGCCTATATACATGATACCATGAAATGCAATATAACTAATCTGTTTCTCATTGTTTCTTGATAGAGCGGCCAAAATACTGTTGTTTAACCATAGCAGAAACAGGGGATTAAAAAACAAAAAACCATGGTAGGGACAATATTGAATCACAGTGAATTGTATAGGATTGCACGAATCGTGAGGTATCAAACAAAATTGCAATTTTAACGTACTATTCACTTGATTTCCGATTCAAAGACACGATCAAAATGGAGTTGGTTGGAACTTTTACCGAGTGAATGAATTTTTGAACTGTGTGATTCTAATAACCATTCATTCCAGTGTGTAGGCTTTTTGTGGGGTATAGCCCAGTGAGGGCGCAATGTTGAGGACATAAATAATCAAAGTCGTAATTGAGTAGAATACGGAAAGTATATCGATTGTGAGCTGCGCTCAACCTTGGTTCTATGAGTAGGATACGACTGCTCGGGGGTGCGTGTTTTTTTTTTTTTTTTTTGAATGGCGAAAAAAGCAATTTATTGATAAAAGATAAGCTGGGTACAAGAAATTGGCTAGAAAGAAAAGGCATCTCAACGAGGTTGGCACGCAAACCACCCGACAATCATATGCCACTTTAGACCAAAAGGTTAAATGGTTGGCAAGAACAACCAAACCACCTAAATGGAACAGACAAAAAAACTAAACCACCTTGCTAGGACATAGCATAGGAGATCAAGTACAATATAGAAGAGAACTTGAAAAGAAAGCAGCGGCTGTATAGAATAAGCTGTCTTGGTAGCATAAGTCTTGACAGCATAAAGTCCACTGCAACAAAAAAAGTATTCCTGCACCAACCGAAAAAGTATTTGCGATTACATGTATTTGCGATTCATGATATACCCTTTACTCTTGCAGGCCAAGCCCATACCCCATTAGAATGGCATTTGTAAACTTCCCCTCAAAGACGCAAGCGATGCATGCCTTCATTACGAAGAACAGAGGCTTCTGTCTCAATAGTCAAATCTTGGTGAGAGTTCTCCAGTGACAACTTATTCCCATTTAGACTCTCGTAGTTCTTATTTGTAGCCACGGGAATAATAGACTCTTGTAGTTCTTATTTGTAGCCATATTTGAACAACAATTTATGAGGTACTGGAGCACAATTTCAAATTAGGCGCTTTCTTCTCAATGTTTGCTTGGTATTTCCCCATTAATGGGAGGCTCAGTTTCTAATGTTCGATAATATGCCTTTTCTTTGGGTCTTTGTGTTAAATGTTCGGGTATTTTTAAGCATGAAGACACAATCTTACGATGTGTGGTTATTAGGGAACCAACTATAACTTTCCTACTTCATTTGATTTGTTTTGGGAAGTGAGAAGGCAAATGATGTAATTGATTGCATTGTGAGCCCATGGAGAAAGCAGCAATTGAGCTATCATTTTAGTTTCAACGACACAATTATGTCTTCAATAATGGAAATGACTTTGTTAAGTTAGGGTTAATTTCCCCTTGATTGGACCACACATATCAGATCAATCCAAAATACCTTGACAATTATTCTTAGTCCAAAAAGCTTGAGAAAATTCTCAAACTTTATGGATTGAGAATCTTTTCAACGTTAAAATTTATCCCCCCAACTTCAATTTCAACAATGTTCTAAAAACTACCACATCACAATCACCACCACCATTACGATACCACAAAAAAGATTGATAACTTTTTTTAAAAAAATTTAAAAAGGGTAAAGAAAATGATTTTCACACTTATAAACGTCCTTAAATTTGAAAACAGGATGATGACAATTACCATTATCGCCAAAAAGATTGAGAATTTCCAGTAAAAAGTTCAAAAACTCAGTCGATCAATTAATTGAGCCATGTTGAATTGTTCTCGACATTCGTTTAGATTATTAGAAGTACAAATCGATGAAAGAATATATATTATGTGTCTGAAATATTATATATATATACAATCTTTAGCAATATATTCTTATTGTATGTGTGAGAAAATTGTTAAAATTTATCATGCATTTCATTGCACAATTAGTTTTCAGAAGTTTATAACTGAAAATTTCTGCGCTCTCTTAGGTGTTGACACGGGCAAAATCAATACAAGAAAAATCAATCTGTTGACAATATGATAAGTTGTGAATTTTTGTTTTGTTCAACACCCAACATAAATTTGAAACAGTAGTCAGATTTTGATACTGGGATACTTAAGTCAGCTACAGTCAGTAGCTGACTTAAGTTGGCCTTTTGAGTTGATGCATTGTGAGAGAATGACCTGTCACGTAAGGCGCGTAACACAATAAGTCAGTTTCTTGAACAATCCCTTAGAAACATCAAGCTTATTATTTTGAAGTCAAAGTATGTACGTTTTTTCAATAATTTAGACCGTGTATTTTCATATATTTTTTTCCACACTTCTTTTTATCGGTTAGGCTATTAAATTTGGTTCTGGACCACTAATTTAAGACTTATTTAAAAATAAATATTGAAGGACTACAGAATTAGGACATAACAAATTTAAAAACGAAAAAAATCTCGTGGTGGCAGGTTTATATAAGTTAGGAATAAAAAACATTTCTAGCATAGTAATCGCATTTTTTCAAAATTGTTGCGATGGCGGCCGTCGCGACTTGTGCCGCTCTGGCTTGATTCTTGTGACCTTGTACCTTTCACCATTATTCGGCTTGTGCAGTCGTAATTTTCTTCACAAACCCAATATGCCTCAACGGCCGGCATCAAATGGGAGGAAGTCTCCTTTGCTTACTTATTTATAAGCTTTGTATTTAGTTCTTTATTAAACAACTAATCCTCTGTTCCCAACTGCAATTTAAAAAAAAAAAAAAGTAAGACATTATTTCATTTGTTTGTATATTTGACAATTGACATATTCCAATTATCTCCGAATTAAATTGCATTATTTTATTTGATCTCAAGGAGGCGGCTCCGTGATTTTAGGTCCGTAATGACATTAATATATAAAAACTTGGTGATATAAAATTCTATGTGAAAAATGAAATTTCACTTAACAATATTCCTTTATCTATTTGGAACAAATCAACCATCTTAAATTATCATACCAATCATACCAATCATTAGAAAAACAAATATTGCATTTGTATGTTGGGATTTTAGCGGAAATTCGGTGATACCCACAACACACACATATTGAGATTCAACACTAAACAAGTATTAACACAAAGGAAAAACAAGAGTGAGATGAGAGATTTACGTGGTTCGGCCCAAAACTGGCCTAGTCCATGGGAGAGAGACACTCCATTAATTATATGAGCACTAGAGAGATTACAACATTTGTGAGACAAAAAAATAGTCAACCCGACACCAATACCCGAACCTTGAAGTTATACACACTTCCCCGCTCACCCGGTGTCCATGAGCCCCAAATCTCATGGGTTACCCGCTCAGTAGTATTTTTCTTTACCCTCACAGTGTATCCCTGTAGAACCTAAGTTCTGCTCTATCTCTCTACAACTCCATCTCTACATTTCTCTTCACTTGTTCTGATCGATAAACCATGAAGTACAAAAAATGTGGAACACTTTCTGATGACTCCAAAACTTCAAAGTCCAAGATTTCAAAATATCCAAACAAAGATTGATATCTTCCAACTTGCACCCATATCTTTGACAATGACTAGTATGAGCCAAAACTCAACACCATACCAATTAGCATAAGCAATTAAGCATTTCTATATCGATTCGCTATATATATACACCACATTATTATTCCATGTGGACGAACCGGATGAGCATTTTGTACGGGTTTCATGTGCAAGAGGTCCATGGTTAACCTACAAAAAACCAAGTTTTGTAAATCTGTATGGTATGGCTTGGTGGAAGAGGTAGTGGGTGAAAAATTAGGGTTTCCTAACAATCCGTAAAATTAGGGTTTTGTATCGAATACTTTGAAGACACGCGACAAGCTGGGAACACGTGGGAACGCATAAGGGACCCACCCACTGACATCTCCATTAGATTTTTATATTTTTAACGGTGGGACAATCCAGGGACATGACAAAGTGAATCTACAAATTTTTCAATGTTAATTTAAATTTTGTGTTTGCTTGATTTCTTGAGTAATATCTTTGACTGCGAGTAGGCGTTTTAATTGATAGTGCTAGAAACTTTTATATTATCGTCAGTCAATGCGTAGTGCCTTTAGGTACGGGCTCATTTGCTATTTGATTATACGTTCCAATGGTACTCTTATTGGTTCATTCATGATCGTTATAAACCAAGTTACATTAATTGACTAATATATACTCCCTCCGTCCCTTTATAAGTGATCCACTTGGGAAACGTGTATTTTTACGGACGTTTAAAAATGTACTTTCGTATATCATTTTTGAATTTTTTTTGCACCAAATTAAAGTCCTAAATGAATGAGAACTTTAATTTGGTATAAAACAAATTAAAAAGTTATATAGAGAAATATGTTTTTGTCACGCCCCAAATCCGGGAGCATGACCGGCCGTGAACCAGGAGAAAATTCTTGGAACACGAAGCCTAAACAAAAATAATTTATACAACTTGAAATATTTATACTGAATCCTGAATAATAAAATCAAAATGTGAACCAACCAACATTTTTGTAGCTAGCGAACAATATCCCAAATTCTCCATACTCCAAATTTATTAACAAAAATTCTAAAGAAACAAAAGTGCGGAAGCTGATTGACATGACTAAAAGAAAATAAAAATGCAAATGCCCTAGAGGTCCAAACAGTGGGTCCCAACGCTGTCTCAGAGTCCACTATGACGCTCCATGAACTAACCTGAAAAAAAATGTGGAATAAATCCGTCAGCTCACAGCTCAATGAGTAGTTAAGCATGCTAAGGGTAAAGAGTACTAAGTGGCATACGTTAAACAAACGATAAGCGAGAGATCCAAAGAAGTGGTTTCAAATAATAAAGGTCGGTGGCTCAACAAGTAGTGTCAATGAGATGAATTTCTGATTTAACGAATAACAAGAACCATAATCAATTAAAGAAAAATATATGCATTTACACCAATCAGCCTGTCCAAGAATACCAGAACAACAGACAACAATAATAGGAGTTTCAACCAAATTATGTGGGAACCACAATAATAATAATAACCATTGCCAAAAGCCAATTATTTTCTCAGGGCTTAGCCCGTTGGATCCAACACCGTACTTTGAGTCACCTCAGGGTGGCGCCTGAGTCTTTTCCCCAAGCCGATCCGGAGTAGGGTCACAGGGTATTTCACAAGTCTTTTCCCTATCCGTTGAGCACTAGAGTCACAGGGTATTTCACAAGTCTTTTCCCTAGTGGCCAAAGTCACCACAGGATGGCGCCCGGGTCTTTTCCTTGGACTTTCACAAATATATACATGTTCCCAAACACAAAAGAACGACATTTCAGCGATATCATGGAATCAACGAATAGATAACAAGCGAAATGAGAGCAATCAATCATTCAAAAATATTATCAATAACCTTGTATGCCGAAGGGTACGTCAATTGTCAATAAATGTCCAACAAATAAGATAACGATTATCCATCACAATGAATAAAATAATCTGTCAAGAATCGATAGGCTCAAGAGGAATCCAAATGAAGGGATCGCATGCTTAACCACTCACCTCGATCGGAACGATAGATAGCAAAATGCAATGCTCGAATACTTGGCGCTAGTCTGAGATAAAAAGAATTCATATACTAAATCAATATAATGACGGACTATGAACTTAGCACTAAACTAAACCGCATGGACATCCTCATGTTAATACACCATGAACATGATTATAATAATCTAAGTATCATATTTCTTCTACACATGCACCCTACGACTACTATACATGCAAAGGAAATTCTTATAAACAAGCACACACACAGCAAGCCGTACTCCACATGTCGGCCCCACTCTCTCGACACATGAACCAGACAAGAACCCACAATTCCTCTTTGCAAAAACTACTAGCTAGAGATCAATATAGCAGGAAAATAATGTTTAAGATTAGAAAATGTACTAACCCAATGTAATCAATCGAAAACCGTCGCCAAACTCCACGGCTGTAGAATCCTTACGGCTCTCTCCCACTCTCGCCCATATGGCGGCTCCTCTCTCTCTCTCTCTCTCTCTCTCTCTCTCTCTCTCTCTCTATATATATATATATATATATATATTGGCTGAGGAAATAAAATAACCCTAGTTCCCTTCTAACTTATATGCAAAATAAAGGCCCACTCTCCCACTTTCCTAAATTCTCTCACGCACAATACGTATATTTTATCTGTATATGACACAAAAAGAATATATAACCGATTATTAGACAAGTATCCCAAAAATATAATTAACACTAGCCAAACCAATCATGCCGCCATAAGCCTACTCACTGTTGACCAATTCAAACTCTTAACTATATATATTATAAACTTATGAAATACATAACCAACAAAGAGTAAAAAGAAGACAAGGAGAAGACCAAGTAACTTACCCACGATGCCCAATTCCGTACACTACCGTCGAACTCTTATCCTCTCTATATCGATGTTTAGAATAGAAGAACCCTAGCTCTCAAATATGTATCAGGAAAAGGGGCCTCTCACTAATTAAAATAAATTTCCACTATTAGGCCCAATCTAAATTTAAGGAGTAAGCTTGACCCACAATAAATTTAGCGGCCCGACAATAAAACATGTACCCACATATTCCAATTTAAATTAGATCAACATTGTTTACAAAAACAAAATATAAGTTATTCGATTTTTTTTTTTTTGAAGAAGAAGAAGTCCGAAAACAAATGTAGGACACAATAATTTGTATTTTATTTTTATTAGATAGAAGTTTGAAAACGGAAAAATGAAAGAATTTATTTAGTTATATAAAAATAGTTTTTTTTTTAAAGTGAAAAAGTCAGGATGTCACATCATTCCCCCCTTAAAAGAAATTTCGTCCTCGAAATTTAGAAACTTGTGAAATTAAACTTAACACGTTACACAAGTAAATTAAACCATAATACGCCTAGTAGATATAGTAAAACGAGATAACACCTTGCCCCTAAGACGGATCAACATCTTTTCCTTTTCCCTTGCAACGAGAAGCTATGTGTCCTGGTTGACCACAACTATAACATATCTTTGGCGTGCCATCACAAGAATAACCATAATGAGACTTCCCACAACGATCACACAACCGCTGACCCTGATGTCCCCCATTGAACGTCTTCTTATTAGTGTTACCACCCTCATTGTCCTGCCCTGGTTGCCCCCACTCTCTAGTTCTCTTAAATTGATGCTCCCTGCTCATATTTTCCTCTTTGATATCATTCTCTGCTGTTAGGGCCTTAGTCACAAGTTCAGCTAATGTCTTAACATCAAGTAAAGAAACCCGTCCACGGATATCCGATCGAAGCCCTTTTTGAAAATACCACACTTTATCTTCTTCATTTTCCACTTGTTTCCCTGCATACCTTGACAACTCATCAAATTTTCGTTGGTATTCAGCCACTGTCAAACTTCCTTGTTCCAAATTAAGAAACTCAATGATTGTAATACCCCAGGTTTGGGGGTAGATGATATTTAGTCCCACATTGGTTGTTTACATGAATGGTCTTGGGTATATAACAAACCATGTGGGCTACTACTAGTACCTTGGGCTTAAGCATTTTGGGCCATGTGGTGTGGCTAGTGGATCAAATCAGGGTACTGGGCCAGTGGTCTACATGGGGCGTTACAAATGGTATCAGAGCCCCGCCCTGGTCCAAGTGGTGGTTAGGATGCGCTCTGCCACCACGGACACCAGGGGAGGTTGCTGGGACTATGCAACGAGGACGTTGCATCCCTAAGGAGGGAAGATTGTAATACCCCAGGTTTGGGGGTAGATGATATTTAGTCCCACATTGGTTGTTTACATGAATGGTCTTGGGTATATAACAAACCATGTGGGCTACTACTAGTACCTTGGGCTTAAGCATTTTGGGCCATGTGGTGTGGCTAGTGGATCAAATCAGGGTACTGGGCCAGTGGTCTACATGGGGCGTTACAGTTTTTTAGGGGTTTGAAATTGCACGTATTCCCATATGGATCACTTAAAAAGAGACGGAGGGAGTAATCTATTTGAATCTTATTTGAAAAAAGACTTATTGGAGAAGTTGGCTTCTTTGGCGGGAGTGACCAATAGTAGAGAAAAATAATTCATTTTCATTGTATTCTAAACGTTTTGCATCGTGCCTTCAGGCACGAGCCATTACTAGCAGAACGGTAGATCACTAGGTTGATCTTAAATTACGTCATTGTATTCTAAATTTTGCATCGTGCCTTTAGGCACGGGCAATTATTAGCAGAACGGTACATCACTAGGTTGAACTTGAATTAATTACGTCGCGCCATGCCTTTAGGCACGGGCATTCCCTAGTTATTCCATGCAACAATATAAATATAACCTAAAGGAAAACTAAACATAAACCAAAAGCGATAATAAAAGAGTAGCCTGCTATGCCTCGATCTAATGCAATTTAAAGACTAGTTTGTAATGCAATGCTATCACAAAACTGCCTGTTCTTGCCAAATTTTTATTTTGGTACTTCTCTATTAGGAATTTTTCTTACATTTAGGCATTAAACTTTTTGCAATTAGTTATTTGTCTCGACGGAGTCTAAAAAATAAAAAATTACGGCCAATCTGCTTAACGTTGTCGCCTAACCTTCTTACATGCCAACCTGGGAAGCGGGGGCTTTATAGTGCAACTCACTACCGGGGTGTAGTGAGGCCCATCTGGCCATCCATCTCGGCACCGACGGCTCGGATTTAATCCGAACTCCAAATGATCCGAGCCGTCCATTGTTTGGATTAAAATCCGAGCATTCATTATCGAGATGGATTGCCGGATGGGCTCACTACACCCTTGTAGTGAGCACCTCACTACAGGACCTTGCTCTCGCTAACCTGACCTTTCAATCAAGATTAAAGTCCAACAAAATCTGTGTCAAGTTGATAGGAGAAGATAATGTATTAATGTAGACAATAGTTTTGAATACAATATATGAAAAACGTTTCGTCTCTTTGTATATCGCTAAATATATAGTTGGTTATTTCTTATTGGTGCTGTGTTTTTGAAGATAAATGAAAGTAAGAGGAGCCATATCTTGCTACATGCATGTACATTTTCTCCTCTGAAAAACTGATAATATGTCTGCAGAATCCAGACAAACTTAGCTGGCACCCCTATCGAAAGTCTGGCTCCGCCACTGTTAAAACGGAATAGGTGAGACTACATTTTCAAAATCATGAGTGAGGTTTTTGCATTCGTCAGAAATTAAAGAAAAGGTCAATGAAATCAACCCGGATTAATTATACAAAAATATAATAGTTCAAACTTTTTAGTTGCTTAAAAATAATAGTTCTTCATTTAGACATCAACCATTAATGCACATGAATCTATAGCACTATTTATGTATCACATTTTGTCTTTCATTCATAGTTTCATACATACATAGTCTCTCCTTTTCTCTCTTTCTCTCTCTATTTTTTCGGGTCGTAATTTAACTGTAAGTCAACTCTTGTTTAACTCAATCGTTATAAGCTTCAAGAAGAACATATCTAGCCGATAAAAAAAAAAAAGGAAGAAGAACATATCTATAATTTGTCAACATTTTATGAATTTTCATCTGTTTTAGGAAGCTTGTTTTATTACCGTTGGTGTTTTTCATTTTAAAAAAATATTCGTTTTAAGTGTCGATTTTGCAAGCGATGTCGATGGCCAAGGCGTTAGATCTCGCAAGTAATGTTGGTGGAAAGATAGCGAAAGAGGAAGTAATCACTGCAGTAGACAAGTATGTTCGCTCGCGCGCTCTCTCTCTGTAATTTTGGGGTTCTATGTTGATGATAGTATGTGAAACATTGTTCTGAGTCTTCTGACCATTTTCGTTTTCATAGTCTTATAATTATATTGCTAACCCAATTCAAGAGATGTTGATGACCGGTAGGCTGGGGAGTTATTTTTGGTATTTTCGGTGCACTTTGGTATTCTCTTCACAAAGAATACCAAAAATACCATAGTGTGAACTCACCTGCACTGATGTCATTTTGCCCCTAAACTTTCAATTACACTTGTCAAGTCTATCATGTAATTTCACTATCTGTATGCATTATTTTGTTTTATTATAGCTACGAAAATGAAAGAGTATGAAAAAGTATATGATCATTTTTTATGGTGGCTTTTTTAACAAGAACAAATTAAAAATGGTCACACTTAAGTAATCTTTTTGTTTTTTGTTTTACTAAAAAAAGCTCTGGATCTCAATTTGTATGTTGTAAATAAATAAGCTCATACATAAATTTGAATTTGAATGTTGCACTTGTTCCTTTGATTCCCCAAGATAGTTTGAATGTGTTAAGAGGGAAAATTTGAAGCTAGTTTTTTTTTCTTCTTCTATTTTTTTTTTCAATATCTGTTTAAATCACGTACGTGACTAAAGTTGTACGTTGAATGGTTCAGATATGAGAAGTATCACGGCTATTACGGAGGTGACGAGAAAGAGAGAAAAGCGAACTATTCTGACATGGTATGCAAATTGGAAATGGTTTTGTTTACAATCCCTAAAAGGAGCAAGAGCCGGTAATCGGACCCAAGTTGCTTATTTCCTTTGCTCATAAAGTCGATAATACTTTGTGAAAAATCACGGCGATCAGACATCAGTAACTATATGAACAGGGATGGAGCCGGGGAGGGGCCAGTAGGGGCGGTCGCCCCTGCAAAGGAAAAAAAAAACCTCCAGTTTTATATACAAAAAAATAAATTTTCCTAGTAATTATATAGGCTTGCCCCTACAAAGTATATTGGAAAAAAACCTTGCCCCTGCGTAGTGAAATTTCTAGCTCCGTCCCTGTATATGAATAAAACACTTTTTGTTGAGTTTTTGTTATGTATGTGAGTTAGGAAAGTTTTGTTTATATAGCTACTGGTATCTGATTAGCGTGACTTTTGGCAAATGTTACCAATTTGACGAGATGAACCGTTTGGATCAAACAACACGCAACTCTAGCTCCCGTGCGATCTATATATGTACATGATACTTAAACACATATATTTGTTTTATGTCACTCGTGGTTTTGGTCAGGTGAATAAATATTTCAATCTCGTTACAAGCTTCTACGAATATGGTTGGGGAGAGTCGTTCCATTTTGCATCCAGGTTTTTGAGTTTGAGTGTTTCTTTTTGAATTTCCTCAATTTTCTATGTGTGATCACAATATTATTTTTGTGGTGTAGATGGAAAGGGGAGTCTCTTAAAGAAGGCATCAAGCGGCATGAGCACTTCATTGCCTTACAGTTAGGCCTAAAACCTGGACAAAAGGTATTTTTTTCACATTCAATGACATCGTTTCCAGTTTGCCGCGATTCATACTTGTATTCGTCTACCGTTTGACAAAAATAAAATAAAAGAAATAATAACTATTAGAATGGTCTCTATCTGTCACATTGGAATTGTTGGGGTGCAGACAACCTTCAGCAGTACCGGGGGTGGGGGCGGGAGCCCCCACGGGACACGAATGTCCCGCAGTCCGGAGTGTGACTCTGGACTGCAGCGAAAATGATATTTGAGGGACCTCGGTGTGTAATTTCGGCGATAGGCCCGACCTAATTATTTCGCTGTTAGTGTGTAATTAGGGTAAGACGTTTTCAGAGAAAATTGAGAGAGAGGCGAGAGAAAACGCAGATCTCAGAGAGATTGCGAGAAGACTTGTACTCTTGATTTTGATTTCATAGTGGACTGGTGTGACTCCCGTGGTTTTTCCTCGCGTTGAGGTTTTCCACGTATATCTGTGTCTCGTTTTTCTTTCCGTTTTTCATTACGCACGATTACTTGTTTTTCTGTTCTCTGATTCATTGTTTCCAAGATCTGTAAAGGTATTGTGGGGTTGCGAAAATCCCAACAGGAATTAATAATCAAATGGGTGTTTGTTCCAACCACCGTGTAAGCACCATACAAAAGATAGACTGGTTCACTTGAAGAGAATCTATGATCCGATCCAAATCATGTCGTACATGAGCCGGCTCCGTCAGATCCAGTCGAATAAGTGAAATAGATTAACCGTTATTTATTTCACTTATTTAATTTAATTAAACTTAAGATTCAAAAAAGTTATTTCTTACCCAATCACTATGAATTCCAACAACTTCATGAATAAAAAAACTGTTCCACAATTAAATTTCATTACGAAAAGGGGTTCTGTTTTTAGATTAAAAATATGATTTTTGAACATATTTCGTGAATTGAAGATCTCGATTACTTTTTTAATATTATTGTGCAAGAAAATTTTAGAAATAATACACATACGTATTTTGTTTTTTTAATTAAAAAAAGCTCGATTTTGAAATGGATTATTGTGTTGAATGGTAGAAACTGTATCATTCCTTTCGGATTATTAATGTGTGAGATTGATGATTTTGGCTTTATGTTTTGCATGTAGGTCTTGGATGTTGGGTGTGGAATTGGAGGACCATTAAGGGAAATCTCCCGATTTAGGTAGATGACTAATTATCCCATTACTAGAATTACTCAAACTCTAAAATTGGAAACATGGCTGTGCACTTGTATTTGATTGATGGGGAAAGACTACAATATACACCTCTATCTGGGTACACACTCCTAAAAATGTTACGAATTGATTACCTCTTGTGAATAAAAAGTTACGATTTTTTCTTGTATAACAGTTACGAGACGCACCAAAATATTATGGATCATAAATGAAATGTTATGAATCATATTTTTGAAAAGTTACGAATTTTTAATATGAAAGTTACGATACACTAAAAAATGTTACGATTGTCATGAAGTGACACAATATAGACTATAAAATAAGTGCAGACGGATTAGACTTCTTTTGTTTTCAAGAGTTCGATTCTAATTAGTTTGATATCTGGCAGCATGACATCCATTACAGGCGTGAACAATAACGAGTATCAGATAACAAGAGGAAAGGTAACCCATGTTTTACATCTATCTATGGAGTGTGGAACAATGTCTGTGTGTATGTAGCATTGTTTGATTATCAAAAGTTTGATCCTCTTTGATGCCTACAAAGACCATTAGATGACTCCGCTAAGAGTGTTTTTAGAATAAACTGATTTTTTACGGTTTTTTTTATGTGATGTATTATAAGAGAATGACCTGTCTTGGTTTTTGAAAAAACTGTGTTTTTTGTTAGTGGAACACTCCTTTAAAGATTGTGCATTAAACCTTGATTTCTATGACAACAACAATAGCAGTGCTCATATAGTCCTCAAATCAATGGAGATATGAGCGGGGAGGATTGGAGACCGATCTAACCCTTTTTTATATTTATACACACACACACAAACAAACTGGCTCATCATAGAAAACCGAATAGTGATAGAGCCACACACATTCAACCACACACACTCTCACATGTGGTGGGTCCCACCGAGTGGGACCCTCCGTCTGGGACCCACCACATGTGAGAGGGTGTGTGGTTGAGTGTGTGTGGCTCTTGCATTTTTGTAGAAAATCTTACCACTGAAATAGAAATTTCCCTTGCTTTCAAAAGTCTAAGAACTCAAGGGACATTATGCTGTAAAACCTTGTTTCCAAAATCAAAACTGAAAGGCGTTAGAGAAGATAGACTTACACACCCAAACAGGGACGGAGCCATGGCATTTGGCGGGGGTGCCATGGCCTCCAAGGTTTTGAATAATTACTCAAGAGTCCTCATACGAATATGTACTTTTTACAAAACAAAAAAACAAACTTACAAAATTTACACACTTGCCCCCAGATTTTGAATAATTACACAACAGTCCTAACCCAAATATATAATACCACAATTCATCTCTCATTTTTATTAGATAATACCTTTGAGAGTATATTCTTCATCTGCAAATTTAGTTTTGCATTCTAAAATATTTTTGGCAGGATTCTATTTTAGAAAATGAGCATGGAAAGTTTAAAAATATCATATTTTGTATCACCATGTAAAAAAATCCCTCTAGAATCCCTCTTCCAAAATCCTGGCTCTTGAAACACATAATATTGGTCCCGATCACAAGGCTCGAGCTTTGTTGCACGGCACAACCGATCAACGAGCGCTTATTTTCTCTTTCCCGCAGTTCAATAAAATAGGTTACTAATTTATATTCTTCTTTGTTATTATAGGAATACTTTGTTTGAACTTTTAGACTGGCACGTTGTCACAACGACGTAATATCAAATAAAGTTTGGGTTGAATGGGTTTTTGCACAACCCTGTTTAATACACACGCAGCAAATAACGAAAATTCGAAGTAACCTTTTGTTGTTGTCCTGTTATCTCTATGGAACTCCACAATTTGTCATGTTTATTACATCATGTACGTATTCGAGTTTGCGATTTCTTTTCATTTACGTGCTTGTGTTGTTTTCCAGGAATTGAACAGGAAAGCAGGAGTGGACAAGACTTGTGACTACGTGCAGGTGAGTACGTAGTAGTACTGTTCAAGGTTTTACATAATGGCTTCAGGATAGGTAACGGTAATGATCGTCGTGTAACGGTACTGTATCGAACGGTCAATAGCAGGAATCATTGGTAAATGTCGTGATTTTTTCGAAGTCATTTTAAAAATTAAAATCTTTATTTAAGTGCTTATATCACCCGTAACGGTCGAACATTGGCTATTACTCTGCCATAATGGTCATGAACCAGTTTGTAGAACGAAGACTGACCGATTCTCTGAGGGAAGTCGGGAACCCACCGATATGCTCACCGGTATACCGGGTGTAACGTTACCAAAAAGCTAACAACCGTTACCAAGGATGGAGCTGGGGGGAGATAAGTGGTGGCGGTCGTCACCACAAGGTTTTCAAAAAATGCAATTATTATATAGAAGATAAATTTTTATCCCCGAATTATATAGACTCGCCACCACAAGATTTTTATGTTATTATAGTTTTTCGTAGAGTAGATAAATATTCATAATGCAATTTGACTTATTATTTTTTAAGTACATATTTTCGCCACCACAAAAGTAAAATCCTGGCTCCGTCCCTGACTGTTACGTAATGGCCGATTTTTAAAACATTGGTGCTGTTGGTAAATTTCATGGTTTGTTTATGGGCTTCCTCTTTATGGGCTTTGATTAGTGCTTCATATTGATGCAGGCTGATTTCATGAAAATGCCATTTCCCAACAATAGTTTTGATGCAGCATATGCACTTGAGGCTACCTGCCATGCTCCTGACGCGGTAAATTTTTCGCACATGTTTTAAGGGCCCAGCTTATCAAAATTGGCCCTATCCAGTTTTATTAAACTTTTGGGCCTATCTCGAGTCCACTTTGATGATAGAAATCGATCATTTTGCAGAACTCTTTGAGAAGCTTCAGCATGCCTAAAACCATGTTAAACGGTATTGGAAAAAAAAACCCGGTGCATATTATTTATTTATCTTAAAAGACGGGTTCCAGTTCAGGGTGCCAATCATTTTGTAGAAGATAAATTTTTATTTTAAAATTATATTAAGCAAATACCGACTTATCTTGATTTCTGACATGATTAGTTTTCTTAGTGAGTTCTATATTGTGTGGTGCTGAATTGATTCGAGCATCACAAGTAACTGTGTGTCTGTTTAAAATGTTGAAACTCCTGAAAAGGACATACAAAATGAAAAAAAGCGAGTATTTTTTTTTCTTGTGGATGCATATAAGATTTATTTATTTTGAAGGGTCCATTTATTCGTTTATTGATCTATATTTCATATATGCTATGAAGGTTGGAGTCTACAAAGAGATTCATAGAGTTTTGAAGCCTGGTCAATGTTTTGCTGCATATGAGTGGTGTATGACCAATTCCTTTGATCCCAATAACCAAGAACACCAGGACATCAAGGTTATAACTTCAACCAAACTTGTTAATTATTGGATATCTAGGTAAATTACACTTTGCATCCTTTATATTACACAAATCGGACTGATTCGGCCTTTGTATTTCTGAAATTGTCCCTGTTGTTATCCTTCAACTATAGGATGTTATCATTGTGGTCCAATTGACAACAATCGTCCGATTTGTTAAAAGAAAATGCCATCACCTTTTCAACCATCTCATTGTTTGGAACAATGTTGTATTGCTTTTTCTATTTGACAAAGCGCAGAGAACATTATCAAGTAGACCAATGCCTTGAACATTATCAACACGTAATTTACACAGTATACATGTGAACTGAGTTTGTATAAATGTTGTATTTCAGACGGAAATTGAACTTGGGAATGGCCTCACTGACATAAGGACTAGAGCCCAATGCCTTGAAGCTCTCGAGCAAGCAGGTTTTGAGGTGAGTAACAAATTCCCTAGTGATTTTGTAACTACATGTATTTAATTAAAATACAATGAAGTGTAGGTGTTTATGGGACATTTATAACAGTTCAGGGAGCGAAATAAAAATTTTCCCTTAATTTTGGCAAGTTGTGTTTGCATCTTGAATTTGTGGAGTATTTTAATAGTTGTTATTAATAAAAATACAGATCGAGCATAAATTGCATAAAATTATTCTTGCGAAAAATAACCAGAATTGAGATTATTCATTTAGGTGCGGCTTAAAAGCAACAATTTAATATTTTTAATCGGTGAAAGTAACAATTTAATATTCTTTATCCTTCTTTATATGAGTTTTACACTACAATCCTTTCGCTGGTTTATTTTTTCACATGTAAGGGCTAGCTAATGGAATAAATTCACATGAATGAAGATTAAAAAATGTGAGTAAAGATTTTTAAAAAGGGAGTATATAAAAAATCACTACTTTTATTTGTTTATTTGTTCTTTAAACTTACATCAAGCATATGTTGAATGCCTCGTGCTTTTGCCCCTTTTAGTCGTTGTTCCATCTACATTTAATTAATAAATTCTCTTTTTTCGCCGTTTAAAAAAAGGTTGTTTGGGAGAAAGATGTTGCGGTAGACTCACCTGTGCAATGGTACTTACCTTTGGACACAAGTGAATTCTCACTGAGTAGCTTCCGTACGACAGCCATCGGACGGTTTCTTACCAGAAACATGGTAAGTACGAGCTGTACCCGTTATCGAGTTATCACTACAAAAAGCTTTTTCCAGTTTGTAAATTGTAGTGGGTACTGCAATAATATTGTTCATTTGGTGGATATGCCCCATTTGTGCCGTCAGTTATTTTGTTAATAGAAGAGTCTAGGAACACATTTTCCAAATACAGTTTCGGACACCACTGTGTCTAGAATCGCTAGATGTATGTTGACCACATGCATCGACCAGTTCTAAATGCAAGTGTGTGTTCGGAGTTGTGTTTTTAAAATTGTGTTCTCTTATAATTGCTCTTTATTAATTCGTGCTTTGGCTTCTATGTTTCAAGCTTATGGCTCTTGAGTACGTGGGAATTGCACCAAAAGGAAGTCAAAGAGTTCAAGCCTTTCTGGAGAAAGCTGCAAAAGGGCTATCTGAGGGTGGAAGGTGAGAATTGTATTCCCACCAATATTTTCCTCCGTCCCTTTTTAAATGATACATTCGGAAAACGTATATTTTTGTAGCCGTTAAAAAGTGCACTTCCGTAGCATGTTTTTAAATTTTTTTTGCACCAAATTAGAGTATTCAATGAGCACTTTAATTTGGTATAAAAACAATTAAAAAATAGTATAAAGAAATATGTTTTTAAGGGGTTTGAAATTGCACGTATTCCGATAGTGATCACTTAAATAGGGATGGAGGGAGTAGTATTTTTACGTTAGGGGCTGCCTTTGTCATATATTTGCACTTTTTCCCTTGATTCAATTCCTGGCTTAGGGGGTGTTCCACTAACTCAGTTTTGAAAAAATTGGCTTTTCACGGTTTTTTATGTGATGTGTTTTGAGAGAATGACCTGTCTCGGTGTTTGGAAAAAACAGTTTTTTGTTAGTGGAACACCTCCTTAAATTTGAAATTGATTTATCACACTTGATAGATCATTCTCTCGAATACACTGATTTAAAAACTCACTTAAGCCTTACTTAAGCCTAAGTTAGGAATTGGAATCGTTATCAGATTAAGTTTTGTTGGAACATTAGAGACTCAAAATTTTAAAGACTAATTTTCTCCCTGGAATGTACTACTATGTCACTAATAAGATTTTACGCAAACTTGTGTTCAAATTTTTTACTCACACTGAGTAAAACTACAAGGGCTAGAGATGCTCTCTAAGTTTCTTGTCCACATCGAGGGGTCCCTGTAGTGCAGAAAATGCACTACACGGTGCAGAGCACATCATCCGGCCGTCCATTTCGATAATGGACGGCTCGGATTTAATCTAAACAATCGACGGTCGGATTCAATTCACTGCTTGAATTTCATCCGAGCCGTCCATTGTCGAAATGGACGGTCGGATGATGCACTACACGGTGCAGTGCATTTTGTGCACTGCACCATCCCCTGATCCCATCAACTAGTACAAATCCAAGCCTATTCTTGAAGTGTCTAATAGTTACTACATTTATTTGAAAAAGTGATATTTTCAATGGGCTTCTACAATGGCCCTTTTCATTGGCTTTTTACACACACATAAGTAATTTCAATACATAATTCATAATTGTAGATCTTTTAATACTAAAAATTGAAAATTCTAGTAATCCCTTATCTGTGCACGTACGGGTTCAACGCTTGTAGTTAATTACGGTGTTGTTTGTAACAGGAAAGGAATCTTCACGCCAAATTACTTCTTCTTGGTTCGAAAGCCGCATTTGGATGGCAACAGTGGCTTCGAAACACGAATTGTCTAACAAAGATGTTGCCTCCGGGGCTATTGAATGATTACTCGGAAGGTCTAAGTGATGCTCTGGGACACTTTAGCACCACACAGTTTTTCAGACCCACAATCAAGTGTATAAATTCTGCGTGAGTGTGTGGTGTGAGAGTGATACGCCATGTGGCTGTGCTCTGGAACTATGGAATAAGTCTTGCGTATGATATGGGTAGGGGGGTGGTTGTAGCAATTGTGTTTGGATTTATGTTTTCTAATTGCTTATGGTATTAAATTAATTGTGTTGAAAGATAATTATAAGTACTCTTGGCAAATTTTTTTTTTTTTACTTTTCGCCACTGAGTTTTTTTTTCTCGATATATCCCTTAAAGTCTTAAAAGTTAAACCATCACTCATTTCTCTACTTCATACCTGAACTTTCAAACTCTCTTAAATAGTCCATGAACTACCACCCTTGAAGTGCATGTGGTCCAATGTTTAACTTCTGTTAGTGTTATGGATAGAAAATCATTTGCGTGCGCATCACATGGGATTATGGTCCCAAAACAAAGGGTAAAAACATCATTCCTCTTCTAAGTAAAAAAAATAGAGCACTCGCCCCTCTCTCTCTCTCTCTCTAAGTCAAAACTGGTGACTTTGAAATTTGAAAAAAAAAAATCTCGGATCACATCTTTTTTTCCCTGGAGAAATCAATCTCCAAACAAAGATGAAACACATTTTTCTTGAGATCAAAACGTTAATTCTCATTAACCCATTGTTGGTATTGAACTATAACCCAGAATGTTCAATGAAACTAAACCATTAACCACGTACATCAAATCTATGTTTTTAAATTAGAAAATCGACAAAACCCAGAACAGAACATTTAACAAAAGGAAACAAATCAAGAAAAAAAAAAAAAAAAACTCACCAGAAACGCCAAGATCATAGCCAAACAGAGACCCACCTAGAGCTGCCACTTTACAAGCAAATACTCATGAAATACCCAGTAATCCTATATCCATAAAGCTGGGCCCTTTTTGAGAAAAACAAAAATCGCAACACATATAACTTGAAAAAAAATCAGAACACATATAACTTGAACACTGGATAAAAATCATTGAACTCATTTTTTCCAAGTTAATTGTGTTCTGATGAGGCACTTAACAATATCGGATCGAGTTGATTTTTGGTAGAGTTGTAGTACTCAAGGAGCTCCACGCGTTGGACATCTCTGATCGGCAGCGCCGGAAGTCGCTGCACAACACCCTTCTCTGTCCAATAGTACAAGACTTCCCTAGGAAGCTAAACCAAACCCAACTCGGCCCACTAAGGGGTGGACCCGAACACTTGTTAGGGCGCCACCGCTTGGCGGTGTCCCAGACTCCCAAGACTACCGAATAATTAGTCGTCTATCCCATACATGTGCTTGAAAGCACTTGCCAACCACTTGTTGTTAGTATTTGTCATGCATAAACCGTGACGGTTCGTTGTTCCATTGGTTTACAAAATTCCGAATTCAAGCTGAATAAGGACTCATACTCTTCAATCTTCGGTCCTTTGTAGAATACCTATTAGAAAGTATGTATATATATATACATATATATCGTTTGGTAGATTGATAAATCGATCAATACATAGTTTCCTCACAACATATATGGCGAATTCGATGGACGAAGGAGATCGTATCAGTATGCTACCGGACGAAATCATCGGCTGCATACTCTCATTCCTCCCGACGAAGAGGGCGATTCAAACAGGCGTTTTATCCAAGAGGTGGCGTGACCTCTGGAAATTCAACCCCGTTCTCGAATTCTCAAGTGTTCCAATTTCAAGGGCTGAAGTTGTGGACTATAGCTTTATAAATCACTGCCTTAGCCTTTACATACCCTCTAGAATCGAAAAGTTGATCATAGTCTTGAATGTGGGACACGCCTCCCGCCCAAATATCGCAGATTGGGTTGATTTCGCAATTGCAAAGCACGTTAGATCCCTCGAGTTTTATTGGGTATTTTGCATGTTCAATCGTAAGTTCTTTGAATTGCCCAAATCATTTTATGCTGAGAAGAATAAGAATTCGTTGGTGAATTTGGTATTGAGCGGTGTTCGGTTTAGCGGCCCACAACTTGCTTTTGGATTTAGGGGTTTCAGGTTTTTGAAAAGTCTCACCCTTTGCATGTCTGTACTTCGTGATGAGGAGCTTGAAGCCATTATGACAGCGTGCTTGGTTCTTGAGAGATTAGCTCTTCATGAATGCCTTGGCCATTATAGAGTTAAGGTTTCCAGTAGGGTTCTTAAGGAATTCAAATTTTACCCTAGAGAAAAAGCAGAAGACTTGGAAATCATTGCCCCCAATTTAGTGACCCTGAAGATTTTGCGTAGCTTGAATATCATTAGGCTTGACAAGTCTTGTAACCTTCTTGAAGCAACGCTCATTGATTTAACTTGGGAATTGGAAAAGAGCAGGGTTCAAAAATTGATGGGCCAACTCACTCTGGTTAAGGTTCTTTCAGCCAATCATTGGTTACTTGAGGTACGGATCGATACCTTTTTCAAACTATTTTTAATGGGTTATTTATCAGGACACCCCCTGTAAGTTCACATTTTTCATCATACACCGCTTAGGCACCTACAAGAATTTAACCTACCACGAACCCCCTCTATTTTTCAAAACTTTACCCAAGACCCCTTCCGACTCGAATCTCAAAGTTTTGGGTCACGTTTTGGTGATCCAACTCATTCAAGTTGTTTAAAACATGTTTTTAAGGGTACCCCCAAGAAATCAGCTAAAAATATGATATGCTTTCCAAAAAAAATTTCAAACATGAAAAATTGTTTGGATCAAGCGCTTCCCGTCATATTTTGAGTCGATTTCTCGCGAGTATTCTTGAAAAAATGTTTTAAACAAGTTAAAGTTTTGGAAGATAAAGGTCGTGGTAGGTTAAATTCTTGTAAGGGGTATCCGGTGGGAAAAAGTGAACTTACAGGAGTATCTTGGTAAATAACCCTATTTTTAACGTTTAGAAAGTATGGATACATCTACCGCCTCACGTGTTCATGTCCGCCAAGTTTCGGGCATAGACACGCACACTCCGAAATGCCTACATATGTGTTTGTTTTTCTTTTTCTTTTTTTAATTATTATTATATTGCTTCAACTCAGACTGTGAGACACAGTTTGGATAATCAAGGTCACATTGAGACACTATTGGATATGCTAAGTTGATATTAAGAGGTTAAAATGCAATTTTTAAAACTTGGCCCATAGTGAAAATTTCCACAGATGTACCGTGCATGGAGACATACGTGGGACCGTTTGATTGTACGTTCATAGTTTTTTACTTATATTTGTATTTGTAAGATACATCTGTAATACAAATATATCTCATATTTGAGGTTTCCCAATGTATCTGTGTCCCAATTTTAAATAAACGACATGTCCGCATGTTCATATCCCATGTCGATCTGTGTCGTACCACTGCTTCTAAGATTAACGTCAACTCCCGTTGATATTGTCATTTCTTGTTGCTAATCTTGTGCTTTTGTGTGTGTTTGTTTTCGGTGTCTTTTTAGTTTCTAATCGAGGAACATTATGCGAATGGCAAGCGGTGTGCTTTGTTTAAGAGTCTGAAGGAATTCTACTTTCATGGTTCAGAACTGATGGACGAATACAACATGGTCATGTTCATTGCCTTTTTGGAAGATTGCCCCCTTCTCAGCAAAATTCATATTGATGTAAGCTTTTGCTCATACTTAATTGATATTGATGTTAGCTTTTTCTCAAACTTCTCTTTTATGTTTCTTTTTCCGACTCTTACATCCCTTAATGTTCATTTTTGCAAACAGTTTCGAATATGTTCTTGGGATGGGATACACAAGAAATTGCCTTCATTGGATCGTAAACCTAGTGTTCTTGGCCATAGGGGACATGAAAGATTAATGAGGCCCGATTATTTTGCCGAGTTGGATGGTGGTGAACAGTTACCACAAGTTGGGCTTCTGCATCAAGTTAAATCTATCGAATTGTTGTATTTTTCTGGTTTCAAGTACGAGATGGAGCTGGTAAAGCGTATGTTGGAAAAGACAAGTAGTTTGGAGAGGCTGTCTTTGCTTTTTGAAGATCCTGAACAATTTGTAATTCATGAAAAGGATGGAGGATTATTTCAATTCCAAGTTTCTCTCCAACAAAGAGAATTGCTCCTGGAAGAAATTTGTCTTTTCCCTAGAGCTTCCCCTCATGCCCAGATCCTGATTATTTGAGCGTTGGTGTGCACTTTTAAAAGGTAAGAATCTTCTAATTGGAATATTTTAAGTTGTGTTGATTAATGACTAGCACAACTGAAAGGAAGTGGAGTGACAAGTTGATCCTCAAATCAACCTACATGCCTTGATTAACCTGCTATATATTTGATTGCAATGATTTGGCAAATGCAGATTGATGGTTGTTCCTGTTACTTAGATTTGCATCAGATCTTTCCAAATTCCATTGTAGCAATAACTGATCAGAAACACTATTCAGCAAACCTGACACAGTTGATACAAAATCCCGGTGTTCCCCACTTGTCGGAGTTTCGTCAATTTGCAACAACGCAACTGATGAAGCATAAATTCTGCGTGAGTGTGTGGTGTGAGAGTGATACGCCATGTGGCTGTGCTCTGGAACTATGGAATAAGTCTTGCGTATGATATGGGTAGGGGGGTGGTTGTAGCAATTGTGTTTGGATTTATGTTTTCTAATTGCTTATGGTATTAGAGACAGCTTGGAATAAATTAATTGTGTTGAAAGATAATTATAAGTACTGTTGGCAAAATTTTTTTTTTTACTTTTCGCCACTGAGTTTTTTTTTCTCGATATATCCCTTAAAGTCTTAAAAGTTAAACCATCACTCATTTCTCTACTTCATACCTGAACTTTCAAAATCTTTTAAATAGTCCCTGAATTACCACCCTTGAAGTGCATGTGGTCCAATGTTTAACTTCTGTTAGTGTTATGGACAGAAAATCATTTGCGTGCGCATCACATGGGATTATGGTCCCAAAACAGAGGGTAAATCGTTTGGTAGATTGATAAATCGATCAATACATAGTTTCCTCACAACATATATGGCGAATTCGATGGACGAAGGAGATCGTATCAGTATGCTACCGGACGAAATCATCGGCTGCATACTCTCATTCCTCCCGATGAAGAGGGCGATTCAAACAGGCGTTTTATCCAAGAGGTGGCGTGACCTCTGGAAATTCAACCCCGTTCTCGAATTCTTAAGTGTTCCAGTTTCAAGGGCCGAAGTTGTGGACTATAGCTTTATAAATCACTGCCTTAGCCTTTACATACCCTCTAGAATCGAAAAGTTGATCATAGTCTTGAATGTGGGAGCCGTCTCCCGCCCAAATATCGCAGATTGGGTTGATTTCGCAATTGCAAAGCACGTTAGATCCCTCGAGTTTTATTGGGTATTTTGCACGTTCAATCGTAAGTTCTTTGAATTGCAAATCATTTTATGCTGAGAAGAATAAGGATTCGTTGGTGAATTTGGTATTGAGTGGTGTTCGGTTTAGCGGCCCACAACTTGCTTCTGGATTTAGGGGTTTCAGGTTTTTGAAAAGTCTCACCCTTTGCATGTCTGTACTTCGTGATGAGGAGCTTGAAGCCATTATGACAGCGTGCTTGGTTCTTGAGAGATTAGCTCTTCATGAATGCCTTGGCCATTATAGAGTTAAGGTTTCCAGTAGGGTTCTTAAGGAATTCAAATTTTACCCTAGAGAAAAAGCAGAAGACTTGGAAATCATTGCCCCCAATTTAGTGACCCTGAAGATTTTGCGTAGCTTGAATATCATTAGGCTTGACAAGTCTTGTAACCTTCTTGAAGCAACGCTCATTGATTTAACTTGGGAATTGGAAAAGAGCAGGGTTCAAAAATTGATGGGCCAACTCACTCTGGTTAAGGTTCTTTCAGCCAATCATTGGTTACTTGAGGTACGGATCAATACCTTTTCGAAACTATTTTTAACGGGTTATTCACCAGACACTCTCTGTAAGTTCACGTTTTTCATCATACACCGCCTACAAGAATTTAACCTACCACGAACCCCCTCTATCTTTCAAAACTTTACCCCTTGACCTTTTCCGTCGCCCTTCCGTCTCGAATATCAAAGTTTCAGGTCATGTTTTGATGATCCAACCCATTCAAGTTGTTTAAAACATGTTTTTAAGGGTACCGCCAAAGAAATCAACTAAAAATATGGTGGTAAATGCTTGATCCAAACAATTTTTCATGCTTTCCAAAAAAAAAAAAAAAAAAATTCAAACATGAAAAATTGTTTGGATCAAGCACTCCCCATCATATTTTGAGCCGATTTCTCGCGTGTACCCTTAAAAACATGTTTTAAACAAGTTGAACGGTTTAGAACATAAAATAACTGATGGTTCTAGACGGTTTTAGACGGAAGAGTTACAGAAGGGGTCTTGGGGTAAAGTTTTGGAAGATAGAGGGGGTTCGTAGTAGGTTATATTCTTGTAAATGGTATCCGGTGAAAAACGTGAACTTACAGGAGGTATCTTGGTAAATAACCCTATTTTTAACGTTTAAAAAGTATGGAGACATCTACCGCCTCACGTGTTCCTGTCCGCCAAGTTTCGGGCATAGACACGCACACTCCGAAATGCCTACATATGTACCTGTTTTTCTTTTTTCTTTTTTTATTATTATTATATTGCTTCAACTCAAACACAGTTTGGATAATCAAGGACACATTGAGACACTATTGGATATGCTAAGTTGATATAAAGAGGTTAAAATTTAATTTTTAAAACTTGGCCCATAGTGAAAATTTCCCCAGATGTACCGTGCATGCTGCATGGAGTCATATATGGGACCGTTTGATTGTACGTTCATAGTCTTTAACTTATATTTGTATTTGTAAGATACATCTGTATTACATTTCATATTCGAGGTTTCCCAATGTATCCGCGTCCCAATTTTAAATAAATGACATGTCCGCTTGTTCATATCCCGTGTCGATTTGTGTCGTACCACTGCTTCTAAGATTAGCGTCAACTGTTGGAACATGTGTGAATGTTAAGTCCCACATTGGATAAATATAAAGATGGTTGAACCTTAATATACAATTGGATGACTCACCACTTACAAGACTTACAAGGCTTAGCCTTTTAAGTGGATATGGGTCATTTAATGTACATTGGGCCCAACAAATGTGGTGGACTCCGTGGATACTCCCCAGAAGTTTGGGCCTTGTGCACGCCGGCATAGCGGAAGCGATGACGGGATCGATGCATCGTATAAACTCCCAACAAGTGGTATCAGAGCCGATGGCTGACGATCTTGTGTCTCGTTTTCTTTGTTGCTTTATTATATTCTCATACTTCGGGTTTTGTCACAACAAACTGGTATCAGAGCTCCGGGTTCAATCCGAGGCTTTCGTATTTCCGCTGCATGGGTTGTGCGTTGGTGCGTCTTTCATGGCGTCTCGTTTCGAAGTTGAGAAGTTTGGTGCAACAAGGAACTCACAAGGCTTTGTTGGGGGAAGTTGAAGAAGTCTGCTGATATGCAGAATAGTTTGTTCGAGGATCTCTGTGCGAAGGTGATTTCGGGAGAATTTTGAATTTGAAGCAGCGCCTTTATGAGTTGATTCGGATTATTTTGGTTATGCTCCTTTCGGATACCGTTATGGAGGACGTTTCGGGTGCTTCATGTTGGGTGTTGCCGTGGAGATTTGGGTCCGGTTTTAACTATTTGGCGTATGCGGATTTCGCATATTAGCTCCGTGGGGAGTTTGAGCAAGTCTTCTGTTGCATCAGTAATGGATGCGTTGGGTGGAAGGTGCCCGTTTGAAGATGATTGCTTGTTTGGTCCATTAACTCTGTGGTGGAGTTTGGTGTTTTGCTTCAGGTGGAGCTTGAGTGGATCTTTGTTTGTATCCTTGAGGAATGCGTTGGGTGGTTGGTGCCCGTTTGAAGATGGAGGCTCACTTTGGAGGCATGTGCGGCTAGGTTTCCTGAGTCGCGTTTGCAAGGTCAAGTAGTCGTGCTTAAGCCTTGCTCGTTGGTGCCGTTGGCGAACGCCCGTGCTGGGTTGCCCTGCAAGGGGTGTTTGGAGAAGAGTCGTGTTGCGAGAGGATTGCTCTATGGTGTTGAGTTCAATGGAATTTAAGTCAAGGAGGAAAATTGTTGGAATTGTGCCTTGAATTTCCTCTTTTGGAAATTTCCTATTTTGTTTAGGATTTCCTATTGCGTTTATGGTTTCTTATTGTGTTTCTTATTGTGTTTCTTATAAATAGGAGCCTTGTGGCCTTCTAGGGCTTTGGACTTCTTAAGTGAATCTCTTTGAGGGAGCCCCTATGGGGTTTCCCGTAGTGTGTTAGGGTTTCTTGGTCGTTCCATTGATAGTCTTTAGTTCATGGGATTAGATATTAGGATTTTGTGTGTCTCTTTTGTATTCTTGAGACTTTGTCCCTAGATATCTGTTTGGTGCTTCAATTAGAGTTACGGGTATAGCCGGCTCTGTGTATTTCTCCCCGTTCATAGTGAATCCTCTCTTGCTCTTCGCCCGTGGACGTAGCTCTAGAGCTTCGTGCTTGGGGGGGGGGGGGGGGACCACGTTAATTTTGTGTCCTTGATTTTCGCTTGTTAGTTGTTTTCTCTAACTTCGTGGCCTGTCACAACAAACTGGTATCAGAGCCGATGACTGACGATCTATGGGCAGACTCTTGGCGCGCCATGGATATGCTTGCATGGTGAACTCCAAGTGATCGAAAACAGAAAAATCCAATAGTGCAAGTAATGCGGTGTGCCCGTTGCATGGTGATGCAAGCGAATGGAACACGTGTTGCACGTTGACTCGTCGGGGATCATGGTGCCAGTGAATGGGCACGTTGGCTCTCAATGGAGAATTCGATGGATGGATCTGAATCATTGGAGTTGGTGCAGAATATGCCTAGTTTGGAAGATTGGGTTGAGAGTAGTAGATCAGAATCAAGGGGGAGCTTGGATGCAAAGAAACGGGCAAGGCTTAATGAACGGTTCACACATGAGGGGGAGATTTGTTGGAACATGTGTGAAGGTTAAATCCCACATTGGATAAATATAAAGATGGTTGGACCTTAATATACAATTGGATGACTCATCACTTACAAGGCTTAGCCTTTTAAGTGGATATGGGTCATTTAATGTATATTGGGCCCAAGGAATGTGGTGGACTCCGTGGATACTCCCCAGAAGTTTGGGCCTTGTGCATGCCGGCGTAGCGGAAGCGATGGCGGGATCGATGCATCGTATAAACTCCCAACATCAACTCCCGTTGATATTGTCATTTTTTGTTGCTAATCTTGCGCTTTTGTGTGTTTGTTTTCGGTGACTTTTTAGTTTCTAATTGAGGAACATTATGCGAATGGCAAGAGGTGTGCTTTGTTTAAGAGCCTGAAGGAATTCTACTTTCATGGTTCAGAACTATTGGACGAATACAACATGGTCATGTTCTTTGCCTTTTTGGAAGATTGCCCCCTTCTCAACAAAATTCATATTGATGTAAGCTTTTGCTCATACTTAATTGATATGATGTAAGCTTTTGCTCAAACTTCTCTTTTATGTTTCTTTTTTCGACTCTTACATCCCTTAATGTTCATTTTTGCAAACAGTTTCGAAAATGTTCTTGGAACGGGATACACAAGAAATTGCCTTCATTGGATCGTAAACCTAGTGTTCTAATTGGCCATAGGGGACATGAAAGATTAGAGAGGCCCGATTATTTTGCTGAGTTGGATGGTGGTGAACAGTTACCACAAGTTGGGCTTCTGCACAAGTTAAATCTATCGAATTGTTGTATTTTTCTGGTTTCAAGTATGAGATGGAGCTGGTAAAGCGTATGTTGGAAAAGACAAGTAGTTTGGAGAGGCTGTCTTTGCTTTTTGAAGATCCTGAACAATTTGTAATTCATGAAAAGGATGGAGGATTATTTAAATTCCAAGTTTCTCTCCAACAAAGAGAATTGCTCCTGGAAGAAATTTGTCTCTTCCCTAGAGCTTCCCCTCATGCCCAGATCCTGATTATTTGAGCGTTGGTGTGCACTTTTAAAAGGTAAGAATCTTCTAATTGGAATATTTTAATTTGTGTTGATTAATGACTAGCACAACTGCAAGGAAGTGAAGTGAGAAGTTGATCCTCAAATCAAGCTACATGCCTTGATTAACCTGCTATATATTTGATTGCAATGATTTTGTAAATGCAGATCGGTGGTTGTTCCTGTTACTTAGATTCGCATCAGATCTTTCCAAATTCCATTGTAGCAATAACTGATCAGAACCATGCCCTGTTCAGCAAACCTGACACAGTTGATACAAGGTGCCGGTGTTCCCCTACTTGTCGGAGTTTGGTCAATTCGCAACCACATTCTGATGGGTTTCAACAAGGCAACCGATGAAGCATAAATTACAGGGATAGGAAATTTATGTTTTCTACAAGTTATATTAGAGTTTCCTTTCCTTGTTGGATTGGTTTCAGTTCCTTTTGTGTTTCTTTACTCTACTAAAATGCTTTGCTATGAATTGTTTCCTCGTCTCCTAAGCTTTTCAAAGTTACCAGATAGAAGGAATGATATAGCAGAATTGACTCCTAATCAGAAGAAAGAAGGAGAGCCAAGAAGAAGGCTCAACAGCTAGAAGCAGAACAAACAAAAATGGCTGATCAATAGAGAGGGGAGCAGCAAGGAGAAATCCCACTACTTGCTGTTGAAGCCAGAATGCAAGCCAGTAAAGTAGAAGTTAAGGAAACTCAAACCAGCTATGGGCATTGCAAGTCAAAACAGATAGTGATACAAGGAGCCGTACCCTACTACGGGGGAAGGGCAAAACACTTGTCTCTTCAGGTGGTCCTAGTCGGTCGAAGGACTATGGGGATGGCATTGGGCACGTTGAAAACCTAAGTCTCCTTTTCCCTTATGATCCAAGAGATTTTTTAGTCCAATTGTGGGTGGAGAAGGATCTGTCGTCTATGCTAACTGGCTTAGAAATAATTTCTGCAAGTTAGGTAATGAAGGACGATCTATCCATAATTCGTCCAGTATAGTCATAATATTTCGTGAAGTCTTTAATTTTGTTAATTGATTGCATAAATTACGTTTTGTCCAATCTCCTCCTTCCCCATCTCAGTTGTCGTTCCCTTTATCACCCTTCCACCTTACCCTCGCTCCAAGGCCGGTTCATGGCATAAGCCAATGAAGCCACCACTTCGAGACCTCAAAAAATATCAAAATGGGGGGCCCAAAATATGTGAGCATCCTACATAATGCAGACTTAATTAGTACATTTGCAGCTAAAAGTGTGAGAAGAGTAATGTTCAAATGATCGATTTAGGAGTTTTGTAATGGCTATTTATTTTTGGATGACTATATGTTTAAATTTGTGCAATGATAAATATTTTGTAATGGTATTTTATGAAGACTAGTTGAAAAAAATTATTATACAAAATATATGGAAGGCCTCATATAATGAATCCGTTTCAGGCCTCCAAGAGTAATGAGCCGGCACTGTCTCGCTCCCCCGTCCACAGTTGTGACTGTTTAGTACTGGTTATTATATGTTTTCCTGTCATTAAGTGTAGTTCAGACCTTAGGAGGGTTTCATCCTTTCCTTTCTTATTTTAGGTTATAATGTAGCAACGTTATGTTTATGGCTTATTATTAATACTGACAGCCATTTGGGCTCTTCTTCTTGTTCTGGTGTTCGTTTATCATCTAAGTAGCACGGGCATGGACACGGATATGAACATGACAATTTTAAAAGGGACACGGACACGGAAGGGGACACGGCTATGTATATATATATGAAATAAAAAATTCAAAAATAAAATTTTAAAAATTACAATCTGACACCTAAAAATTACAAAATTAAGGATTGACCCCCAAATTTAAAAAAAAAAAAAAACAATTTGACCCTTGCCGTGTCCCCACTGTGTCCCCTATAAAAAATTCAAAAAATTTTGGGGACACGCCACGTGGCTTGTTCCGTACGTGTCCCGCTGTGTCCCCGTGTCCGACACTCCGATACGGCAACCTCTAGAAGTGTTGGTGCTTCATAGTTTATCATGGATTCATGGTACCAGAGCCAGAGCGTTTGGCGGTCCCCAGACTTCGTCGTGGAATTACGTTCGCTGGGCCAGAGTTGTTGATTTGGACTATACTTCCTGCGCAATCTGTCGAAGAAGACTTATGACTGTTTTCTCTAAGTTGCTGGTCTTCAACGACGATTGTCGGTACTTCGCATCTCTCCATTGACTCTCCATTCTTTGGGTTGTAACTACTACTGGTACAAGATTTCCTCTTTTACATTGAATTAATCTGGTATGATTTGTTCTAAGCACTATGGCTTCTGCAAGTTCTGACTCTCTTCAAGCTATTAGTCTCCGTCCTTTCCACTTCCTTCTGATGATTCCATTGTGAATGAATTATTGGCAGAGGAAATTTGTCTTTAGGTTGACTTCCTTTGTGGTCGCTCAATTTTGGCTGCACTGCTACTACGTTCGACCTGTTTCTCCTCTCACGCCAGGGGATACGAACGTAGGCAGCCCGCTATGGGTCCGGTCGAAATTTTCTATCTTCATCCAACACACTACTAATTCTTTCTCTAATCTTTGTATTTATTTCCAAGAAAAATCGTGTACAAGCACAAAGGTGTTATCCAGTTTCTTGAAGCAAAGCAAGATACATAACATCCCCTTTTTTACTTCCAAGGACCATGACTCGAGCATAACCACCAATGGAGTAGAATCAATTAATTTACTCAGTCAAGATACAAGAAGTTTAATTTCTGAAATGATTCATGCTGTAGTTTTTTTTGCACCAAAATTAAAATTTTGACATACCTATTGATGCCGGGTCAAGCTGATTTTTATGCAAATACACACTAATCTGCGGACTCTACAAGATGATCAGATTAGATTATTACGATGAGGTGTTAGTGTGAGGCCCCAAAGCGGGGCTTCTGTAAACAGCCCCTTTAAGGTTCATCCATTAAAAAGTTTTTCTCAATAGAGAATCATCCAAGTTCGATGCATGTGGGCTCCACAATTATTGTGTAAGACTCACGTTCACCTTTTTTTTTTTTGAACGGCAAAAAATTTTTATTAATCAAATATCAGGGATACAAGAATAAAAGGAGCAAGAGATAAAACATCAAACGAGGAAAAGGAAAGCAACGGAGTTGGAACTCTAACCAACGATTATCATTTGCTTCTCAAGACCCAAAAGGTTGAAGGTTGACCAGGGGACAACCAAGCAACCTGCTACTGCTGCAAAACCAAAGATCCCTTGCCATTGAAACCTGGAAACTAGCCCCTGATGTTGCCCCATAATGGCACAAGACCCTGACACTGCGGGAAGAAATCGGGCAATGTGCAAATGGAACCCCCAACCGGCGGTGACTTTAAGTCACCTTCGTCAAAAAGACGACCAAACCGGGATACACCATTCGACAACTACACTCCAAATATTAAAATTTTCATGCGAAGACTTCCACATTTCCTTTGCGCTCTAAAAAAATCTAAACGATTCGAAAACCAAAACCTTCCTTTAAGGATCTTTTTTGCCCTTAACCTTTTAAGCTGCGCCTCACTTTTATTTTGAAACACAATCTCACTTCTATTAAGAATGCATTCATCTTCTGCATTCACATCCGAAGGAGATGAAGGGATACTAACACCTCCCACATCCTCAATTCACAGCTTTAGCCCATCACCTGCTCCATCACACTCCACAACAGCCTCTCCATCCTCTTCCAAGCCAACTAAAGCCCACCAACGATTATTGTACCTGATGGATTATGAAACCAAACCTAGACTGAATTATGAATTTGGAGAGTCAAATTAATTCAACTCATTAAAATACCTTTGGTTTTGGTTTGAACCACGTTTACGTGAAATTGAAATATCATCTTTGTGAACTGTTGGAAGTTCTTAAAATTGCAATCGGAAGCTGCTACGCATATAGAAAATTAGGAACATAAAACACACAGATCGGCACACTTTTGGGTCCCACACGAATGATCCGAGCAGTTTGTTCATCTGAGAATAATTTTTCGAGTGGCTTTCTCACCTCAATCGGACGTGCGAAAGTGCTCGATCCAAAGCCACCCAATTTCATTAATTTTTTTTGAATGAGACGGGGTGGGCTTTGGATCGAGCACTTATGCACGTGAGGTGATTTCTTGCAGAGCCCCTCGAAAAATTATTCTAAGATGAATAAACTGCTCAGATCATTCATGTGGGACCCAAAAGTGGGTCCCCGAGCTGATCTGTGCGTTTTCTGTTCCTAATCTTTCTGTCCCCTTAGAATTATCGAATTGCAATCTATTGGCTTTTTGATATCTTTTCACACAAGTCATTCCTCTAACATACATCACAAAAATATCATTTAGTGAAAACAAAAACCACTTTTCTTTACATGTGCACAAACATACATTACAAAAATATCATTTAGAGAAAACTAAAACCACTTTTCATTACAGTGAGAAGATGGTGTTTTTAGCATTAACTCACGCACAGAAATTTTGGAGAATTAATGTTGTCAGTGAGAGATAGAATGGTAGAATAAAACATTATATTAGGAAATTAATTAAACACGGAAAAATGTTTATTTGGTTTCTATAGAAATTTGTGGACATATACACGTATATGTATATATATTGACCAAACCATTTAACAAGATTTCTTATTATATAAATCCGAATTATACCAAAAAAAAAAGTAACTATTCGATTTTGGGTTGATTTGGACTGGATTCGCAGTTTCACGATTTTTTTCTCACCCCCCATAAATACCCGACTTTTCCTCTCTGTTGACTGACCACCAAAAACCTTTACCAATCAGCTCTCATGTAATGTTTAGAAAGCTTGTATTAGTTGTTAATCAAGTTGTTTAGTAGTTGATTAAATGGTTATCAAGGTCTGCTAGGAAAAAGTCAAGGAGTGGTCAAGTAGTGGCCAAGTCAGCATTTTGTGACAACTCCCGAGCCGGCCCTGAGTTAAAGCAAGTGTTGCGGCCGATTTAAGCCCCCAAAACACAGTTTAAGGGCCTCCATATTTTAATATCCCAAGGTACCCCTAGGTATCTTTTGTAATACCCAAATGTATATCGTATACAAAGCCCAATTTCAAACTCAAAAGATGCCCAATTTCAAACTCATAATAATTAAAAAAGATTTGTCTGAACATGAAAAAAGAAAAAAGAAAAAAGAAGCAAAAAAAAGTAGATGCCCTAATTCAATCTCAAGCGGGTACTCTCGATAAGTTTTTTAGTAAATCACAAAAAGAGAGTTCAAGTTTGGTTGAAGACTTGGTGGAAGAGGAACATGAAGATTTGAGAAATGAAGAACAAGGAAATTTGGAGAATAGAGAAGAAGCATATTTGGATAATGAATGACATGAGAGTAGCCAAGAGGAACATGAACCATATTTAAGTTACGAGTTTGAAATGTTGGAATGTTTGATTATTGTTTTAGGGGTTCAAAGTTCCCTAGAACCGTACAGAAGTATGAAGACTTGTATAGAATTGCCTAGGATACTGTACATAATTCTAGACTTTATAAATGATGGTAAAGAATTCTAGAGAAGATTAGTTGAGAAGCTTCTATTGAATGTTCTAGATTTCTCCCTTGGTGTGTATAAATAGGTGAGAGCCTATTTGCCCAAACCACCTTCAAAGTTTTTCACTCTCAAGTTCACTAGTGAAAAGCTCTTTCTCTCTCTAAGTCTCTTTCAGTAGTAGTATTTGTTTTTGGAAGCTCATTAAGATATTGAAAAAGATCTCCTTTTGATTTTCGCTTTAAGCTTCCAAAAAGTTAGGGCTGGCTCTGCCCCTCCTTCTCTATCTCTCGTCTGTCTTGCTGACCAAGATAGAGTAGTCTGTAGAGCAATAACACAGATTCTCAATCATTCTCACCTCACAAGATTTTAGGGTTTTGTTTGCACTTTTCTACCATGGCCACACTCCTCTCTATCTTCTGCGTTGTCTTCCTCCTATTCAACCTTCATGGTACTTAATTTCTGGTTAAAATTCTCTTCTCCTCTAACTTATTTATGCACATTTTCCTAAAATCCCTTTGATTTCGACGTATTTTCAATCTCGCTCGCCTTGTATTCAAAGATGGCTACACAATGAGCACAGTATTCGACGGGCAACGACCTCAACGTGAACCCTCGCTCAATCCTCCCACTCTTTGGCTCGTCCGATTTCATGGTTCCTGATACGTCATAGAGTGCCTTTTTCACCATCTCATTTTTCCCATCCCAAGGTACGGACATTTGATATACCTGTTGGGGACAGTGGAAGTGTGAATGCATTTTCCCAACAAATTATAAATATAATTGAATGATCTTTGCAGAGAATATGAAAGAATTTTATTAACACACAAAGTGTTTACAATGATTGTAGGATTAGGGCTGTAAACGAGCCAATCGAGTCGAACCCTATGAGGTTCCGGATCAGTTCGTTAAGGTATGATTCAGACTCGAGGTCGGCTTGGGTTCAATTCGAGCCTAAACAAGTGAGCTCGAGTTAGGCTCATGAAAAAATTTCAAAGCTCGGGCTCGGCTTATTAGGGCTTGTTAAACTCAAACAGCCGAACTGAGTGAATTTAGGCTCGAATTAAGGC